>BMAV01010905.1:31937-47310 GCA_019973955.1 Trichonephila inaurata madagascariensis
CCCCCTTCCATACAATAACATTGTATTGAATTCAATAATACTATACTTTTACACTAAAGCTACAGTACGACTTTAACCTTTTATGTGCCACCGACGTATATAAACGTCTCGCTCAGCCAAGGCATTTATCTTCTGGACGTATGTATACGTCTTTCTGAAGGTACGATCTTTTTTGCGCACTGCTATTTATAAAATTATTCTAAAGCCTTTGGAATACAGCAAAAGGACCTTGACAGTCTTTGCAAAGGATTTACTTATTTCAGAGGATTTTGCTTATTTATTCCTTTTCTCCTCCCTCCTCCCAAACCCTCATCAAAATACGAGCGTCTACGTGGAAAACCGTGGAATTGGGGACCGAACCGCGTAACTTTTAATCGGCAGTTAAGGAATTAATTATAAACCGTATAAAAATCATCAAGATAAGTGTTAATGGGGTCACTGGTAATTGTCAAACTTGTTCTTAACTTAGTATCGTTAAATTTATTTTAAAATACATTGTACAATACAGATACTTTTATAAGTGTATTATATCAGTGTAAATGTGCGTTTTATATTTTATTATGTCAGAAAGTATTTTGTTTACTTACTTTTAGTAAAAATTAATAATGTTTTGAATAATCTTTAATTTTTAACTTTTCAATATGCTCGCGCCCCCCTTGTAGAGTTATCACGCCCCTCAAGGGGGGAGCGCCCCACAGTTTCAGAAACACTGTATTAAACTCTTTAACCAAAGATGTTTGGCGTCCACTGTTTGTCACAATATTGTTACGTAGATCCGGGGTTCGAGGATTTTATGTAAATCAGTCGCAAAGAACAAGATAGTTCTTTAAGAGCAATGAAAGTTTATTGTCGAAAATCCAATCCTTGAAATACATGATGCAGCAGCAATATTCACAGAATAAATTTCAGAAGGTCTTCACACCTTCAACAGCACTCAGACACAATTATCAGTGTCTAAAATACATCTACGTAAGAGAGTATAGAGTAATCGATAAGCATGGTCAAGGCAATTTTACTAATCCCTAGTCAAAACAATACTAACTCGTTTCGGCGAGCATCTCTATTTATAGCTCGGCGGATCCTTCGAGAAATACCTGCTTGCGTTATACATCGGTAAATTAGTGGGTTTCTCCACTAATTTCAAGAAAAATCCATAAGGTCCCGAACTTGCCAAAAATGGTCGCCAAAATGATGCCAACTTGGTTCTATCGTCAAGATTTCGCCAAGTTTCCACTGAATCACCATTGCGAATATTACAACTTTACCATAAAATAAATATAACATAGTGTAATATAAATGCATTACATATCGAAATATAAGTTATTTACTCTATTTTACACAACATTCGTAACAATATTTTAAAATCCTTGTTTTTTTAAAAAAAAAATTCAAATTTGATTCAGGATTTATTTCTCGATTGATTTTCTTAAAATCCATAAACAGTACATTTAAATTTCCTGACTTTTTTAAAATGCGCTTAAGCAAATAGCAACAAATAAATTATAATATGCCGGCTTTGATTAAAAATATATACGTCCTTTATTTATTCATTTTCTTGTCTTGTATATAACTTATTTTGGGAAGCTGTTCTCCATGATTGCATGATAAAATCAGCCAAGCGTTTCTTCTGTCACGAGAAAGAAAAACGACATGGAAATACCTTACCTACGTTCTATATTGGGAAGGATATTCGTCCTGGACTCTATATAGGCAACCTCTATTAATCGTGTTCTGCAATTATCTGTAAACGACTTTCTGCAATCTATCAAAACAGAACCGTGAAAACTCAGTTTTGATGTTAATAATGCCATTGGGTTTGGTATTTAGCTACGGATGATTGGAGATATATTTGCTGTATTGCAAGTGTGCGTTTACCTTACTTGGATTCTGAGAGCTTGTGTCAGTCTTATATGATCATCACTCACACATTATTAAATATCTTCCACATAGACAGGGATTTTAGTTACGCGTATTTAAACAAATTAATTCACTGAAAGATATCATTAAGTTCATGTCGGCATGAACCTTCTAGGCGGAAAAAATACGTGCCTTTATGTCAATCAGAAAATTGATTGAATAATTGTTATGCAATTTGGGCTTTTAGTATTTCATAAGATACATATTTGCAATACTGTGAAACGACTAAAAAACGAAACATTGTAAATATTTCGATAAATATTTACAATTTCTATTTAAAAAAAAAATGAAAATCTGGAATTTTCATCTTAAAAAAAATCTCTAAGAATCGTAAAATGAAAAAGGGAATACTTTCAAACACTTAAAATTTAACGAAAAGTCATTTTCTGTAAGTTATTTCGTTTTATTTAAAAATGTTTGCAATCAATGAAATATTGATGACTATTCAGCGGTTTGTTTAAAAATTGCAGCAAATCTTATATTGCTGTCCCAAACCTCCTCTTGTATACCCCAACGACGCCGTGGTATAATATTTATACAAAAATTTTAAAAAAAAATCTCTTGGTGTATGACAGGGGCTTAAGCTGCCCTTGTGCAAGCGACTGTTGATAACCACACTTTAAATACTAGCAATAAGTGTTTAACAAACATTGCGTTCAAGATAGTCGACCTTCACCTGTGATTTGACTATACTACTAGGCAGTAAGGAAAAGAATTATATATGAGCAAGAATAAGCCATCATTAATACTCAGGGTAACACACAACCATTATCAAAACACAATTCTGAAATAAAATAAAAAGCACATCAATAAAATTTAACTTATAGTAGAGAGAGAGTAACATATAAGTTAGTATAACATGTTGCACAAAACTGCTTAGTGCATATTTCTTCAAAATTTCTTG
The DNA here is from genome assembly GCA_019973955.1 of Trichonephila inaurata madagascariensis. Taxonomy (NCBI): domain Eukaryota; kingdom Metazoa; phylum Arthropoda; class Arachnida; order Araneae; family Nephilidae; genus Trichonephila; species Trichonephila inaurata. The sequence continues at coordinate 34,759 of BMAV01010905.1, forward strand.
TTTCTGTGATCATTCATTTTCAATTCAGACGCAAGAAAACAAAATGTACTCCTAACCTTTAGAGTCTAGAGAGAGAGAATGCATAGATTTTCAAATGATAATTCTAATGTATGCTTTATTAATGTTTGCATAGTATTTTTTTTATTTTATCTACCACAAAGTTTGCTGCATATTCTACTTTGTAAGAGTCTATTATCATGAGAGTTTCTTTATTAGAAAACTTTTACAAATTAATCAACCATTCTGAATAAACTCCCATTTCAGTACCTAACAATAAATAAGTCTCATTTTGTAAAGAAAAATTAATCAGGGATTTTAATACACATAGAAATGCCTTCTGTTTAATGAAAAAAAAATTATGTGAACTCGTTAATAACTTCATTGTCTTTCCCTTCCTTTTTCAAAACCTAAGCACCATTTTTACTCTGACTTAGAACTACAAATTCGTCTTTTATTTCCCTTTTATTTGACGATAAATACGCTGTTGGACTTGCTGTGGGAATCTGGTTACATCACAATTTCCCCCTCTCAACAGTGTGGATCATGAAGCTCCTATTGTAGCAATCCCCGCTAAAATGCACAATTCACTGTGACCAGAGGAAAGCGATTCTCCCCCCCCCCCTCCCCTAAAACATACTCAAAGAATACAGAGGGAGGTCTTTTATTGCTTTTGTTTATTGGGAGTGGAGTAAAACGAAAAGGAAATCTCTTGTTTTCCAAGTAAAATATTTACAGACCTTTTAATCTTGTAAATTGTTACGGTACTTCTCCGTAAATTAAAATGTGGAAATGTTTAATAAATTTTATAATTATTTTCTCTCTCTCTCTCTCTATATATATATATAATTACCCTTAATTTCATCTAAACAACTTTTTAATTTGTAATGATTTTAACATCCTTCAGGACTCTCGCGTAAATAATTAATTATTGCTTGCCCGTCTGACGGGATTTAATCGTAATCCTATCTCTTAAAAATTAAAACCTCAGTTTTTTTTAAAGTAGACTTACATAAGACATTCTGATATGTCTTTCCACCAATCACAATTCATGTGAGCCTTTTGTACTTAGGGTGCCGCTTTGTATAAAAACAGAGACTCTAGAAAATCTCTCTGCCCGCTTCTTGTCCTCGTAATATAATACACTCGTATGTCTTATTTGTGTCGTCCATATTTCTGTTTGTGAGCGTCTACATGTACAATAAACTGGATTTGCCATTCAACAAGACTACATCGTCAATAACATCCATATTACATCAACCATCTGAAATATGATCATCATTATTGAATTCCTTAGTCTTTATATATATTTATATATATACATATATATATATAGGCTTATTCTCTACAAACAAGAGATAACATCCAACAATCACATTCGAAAAACATACAGACAGTAGGAAAATCACACCATGAAGGACATACGAGTAACCGAGATTAAAAATTATAAAATGGATGCTGCAGTATTATAAACATTGCTGACTTAGGACAGCTAATATATATATATATAACACATATAATGATGGTAATACAATTAAGAAGGCAATAACGGATGTTCGTGGAAACAATACCAAAATTATACAAAAACAAAGAACTCATGAAGAAATAAGCGTTTCTTACTTTGTATCTCAATGAAATAGCAAAGTGATTGAGATATTTAGAATTATCTCAATGTTTTCTCAGTTGTTACTGATTTTGTTTTTATACCTTTTCATCTTGTGGAGTTTTATACTCTTTTTGCTTTTTCATTTGAACTCAGTATTTGTTTCAAATATTATTTTTTTTTATTTCTTTTCTTACTTTGGATTATGTTGTATTTTATTTCATTAAAACATTATACGGATGATATCCAGGATTTGTAAATAATAACAAGATTTAAAATTTTCCTTCTAATTTCTTATTGAAAGAATTATATGTAGGCGTATATTTTCACAACTATTTCAAAGCCTTAAATGATATATCTACATCTAGAGATGCGTATGTAATGAATATTTTTTGACGTGTATTTATGAGTCTATTTTTCTGAATTAAAATACATGCCTACAAAAACTGGTTTAAAAATACAAGCTCCAAGTAATTGTAATAAACTAATCCTATTTGCTGAAAGATTTTCATGAATTTTTTAATCTTTCTCCCTATTTTTTATCTATATTTAAGCATAAAATTTTTAATTATTTCTTCTTTTTTTAATTTTAAAATGAAGGCATAAACATAACAGTACACGTCTTTTTTCCCCTTTATTTCAGTTTCTCATATTTAAGTAATATTTATTTTCTCTACTTGATTTTATTTTTGAAAAACGACGAATACAGTACTTATTGGGGTTGAATAAAAAGTCATTGAGTTTATAATTTTTTTTTCAACTGAGGGCTGTAGGGCAGTTTCTGAAATACTTGAATCTTTAGCGATAATCATTGTTATGTCATTGATACTTGACAGCTTAAGCTTCATTGTAAAGAACAAATTGAGTGATTTCGTTGAGTTTTAGAGATTTGACACACGGAAGACCAAACTGTTCATTTTCCACATATTTGACTGTTTTTCATCCGTAAAGGGAAACATACACATCAAGCTGGTGAAAAATTGCTTAAACCTTACGGTGACAATGCTATACAAGAAAGTTAGTACAAAAACTGGTTCAAGAAATTCCGAGATGATGATTTTAATTTGAAAGTAGCACCTCGTTCAGGAAGTCCTACCCAGATTGACTATGGCAAAATAAAGACATTGATCAAGTCACACCCCAGTTACACAACACAAGAGATTGCAGAGATATTGAAGTTCTGTCAAAAAAGTGTTCACGTCCAACCAAAGAAACTGGGATATGAAGGTTCCTCATGAGCTCAAATAAGATCATTTGAAGGCACGAATAAACATCTGCAATATGCTCATTAAACGCGTAGAAATCGATTGTTTTTTTAAACGAATAATTACTGGTGATAAGTGGATTGTATACAAAAATGGGGTGGACCAACTGTTTTGTACATTCACTTACAACGATTTCAACAGAAGAAGATTATGGACAATGTAGGATTGGTAGGCTGTGGTGTTTTTTGAGCTCCAACCAAGGAACGGAACAATCAATTCTAATGTGTACTGTCGGCCATTGAACAGTTTGAATGAAGTTGTCATCCAGAAACGTCCGGAAATCGGTCAATCGTCAAGGAGAATTGTTCCATCACGACAACGCCACACACACACTCACAGACCACGCCCATCTTCGGAGACTCGTCAAAAATTATTGGAGCTTGGATGAAATGTGTTGCCCACCCAGCATACTCACCTGACCTTGCACCGTCAGACTTCCACTTTTTTTTTTTGCTCTCTTCAAAAGTCTTTGTCTTGAATAACATTAATTTCAGATGAGGTTGTAAATCAGCGTCAAGTTAAGTTTTTCGCAAATAAAGATAGATCCCTCTACGAACGGGGAACTATGAAGCTCAACGAACAATAGTCAAAGGTCTTCGGACAAAAGGGAACGTGTATCATTGATTGATCTTTCGCGCTTATCTAAATATGTGACTTCGAAAAATATAGAAAAAAAAAACCTTTTTACTCAACCCAATGTTTGTTATGTACCAGATAAAGCAGTTAAATAGTGCATGGTATTAAATAAAACAATTGTACATATATTTTAAGTTGTTTTCTTGTCGTTATATATAGGGTTTATTTCGTTATTAAGAATATTTCTCAAATTTTTCAAAACCACTTGGCTAATTAATTATTTTGTTTTATGTCTGGAAGTTCACTTAGAATTATCAAACGAATTTATAGTTGATAATAATAATAAAATTAACAAAAAGAATATTTTTGTTGAAACAAAAAGAGCTTGGCATTCAAACCAACAAGATGGAGAATATGGATGTTTCGTTCACATGGAAAAAAGACTTCAGAAAAAATGAGAATGTTTATACAATAAAAAGTGAGTATGTGAAAATTTTTTTTAGAATTAAATAAGAACTTATCTGAATAAAATTATTTTCTAGCAGTTAATTAGTTTTATTTATATTTAATTTTAAAAAAGCACAGCTCAGTATAAATATACAGCAGTATGTTTGAGATCATTTAAAAAAAAAAAGAAAAAGCGATGGAATGTTATCCATTTTCAATTCGGTACACTATCCAAAAAAAAAAGATAGCTTTAAATATTAAACAATTGCCTTAATTTTAATTCTCGATATGCTGTTCAGTCGTTTATAATTCTCTTTTGAAGCTCATCATTATAAAATATATTTATCTATTTTAATTAAAAGAGGATATAAATTTGATAGCTCGATGATGAAGTCCCGAGATTATTGATTGGAAGGTCATTAGTTCAAATTCTGATGCTCCTCACATTATATGTCGTCGTGAGGAATAATAAAAGCTGTTATGCGGTAAATCGAAATTGCTTTCAAAGACCTCTTATGATGTGCCGAGAATAAGATAACTCAGATGCTACCCTCTCTGAGACTTATAATTAGGATGCCCATCCTCCAGATGTCCTGACTCAACGCAACCCAATAAAGCTAAAATCAATATATGTAATTAATATAAACTAATATGTGTGTACAACATATACTAATATCAAATATAAAAATTGCATGAAGAAGAAATATTACGTCTGACTATCGAATATTGCATATGGAGCAATATAACATCAAGAAAATAGCATCACTATGTGCATACAGGTTACAAATTTTCAGGACACATAGGGCAAACCTAGACGATGGGAAGTCACATAGGAATGCATGGTTGGAAACGCTTTCCTGTCGTGGCAATGACCACACAAAACACGAGAAAGGCAGGACACGAATAAGAAGAGAAAACATGTTTCTCATCTTTAGAACAGCAATAAATTAAGAAAAAAGAACATTAAAGGAAAGATAGGGGTGAATGTTGGAGTATGCAGACGTCGTTATTATGCAGGATCCACCAGACTTTCACACGGGATATCCCGAAATGACTAGCAACCATATACCGGTACCGGCATTGTTCTGTACCAGATCCAGGATAGTCTCATTGTTTGGTATTCTTACTCTTCGTTCACTTTCCTGTATGTAGAAGGATGCGCTGTTAGACAATCTCTTGTGCAAGCGTACAAAGATGTGGCTGGGAGTTAGACTCCTGGAGTAACGATGGGCGTACAACCACTGTGCGGAGCGTCCATTGAAATCAGTGGCCTCGTATGTCAGATGCATATCAGCAAGCTCAGAGTTCGTGTAACATTCTATTCTATTATCTCTTTTTTGACAGGTGAAATGATTCTTTATAACGAGTGAGGCAGCAAAAACCGAGTGTGCGCCTGTTATCTGATGCTTCGATTTACGTAACGCCAAATGTCATGTATACCAATGAAAGTATTCCCAGTATTTTTGCTGTACTAATGATAATAAACATGTTTTATATTCTTATTCCTGTCCTGCCTTCCTTGTGTCGTCACTACCACGCCAGGAATGCGTTTCTGCGACCATGCATCCTATGTGATTTCCCACCTTCTAGGTGTACTCTTTCTATCCTGAAAGTTTGCAACCACTGTGCTGATGCACCCTGTATATTAGGGTTAATGTGATTTATCGGTTATTGTTAATAATAACCGGTTATTATTAATATTAACCTACTAAGTCAGTTGACCCTTTATCAAGTGAATGGTACTTATAAGAACCATTCACTTTAAAATTACATAGAATAACCATTTTTACGAATACTCTGACGGTACTTAGCAGGAATATTCTTTTAAATTCACTCTTCCAAGATACAAGGCAGCATTTCTATGATGAGCATTTTAGTGGAGAACGCGAACAGTTTTATTGCAGAAGTTGCATTTTCAGCTGACATTTTGATCGGATTTGCGAAGATTCTCATTGTTGTTCCAAAAAAGAAGCTAATCTCAAAGGTAAGTGTTTTATTTATTTAATTTTTTGGGAGTTAACGCGCGAAGACCTTAGAAAGCGATTTGACTACCTATTTTAAGTGAACAGTGCATATAGTTAATTTACAGTTGAATAACTTTGGTACCGACAGTCACAGGATATTAGAGCAAGAGCTTCATTTTTTTCTTCCGCGTGGCTTATTGTTGATTTTTGTTGTGTTGTTCAGTCATCACTACAGGGCAATATACTTATGCTCTTTTTTAATTTCCTTTTAGCTTAACTTATTTATTTTGCTTTATTATTGTTTAATTTTAACGTATTCAAAAAATTTTAAACTTTGAACCTGAGCTTGTTTTTTTTATTTTTTTGCCACACAATTCAATTAAATACCTATTCTTATTTCAAAAATTAACAACATTTTAATTTCTTTATGTGCAACTGAGATTACACAATAACTAACACAGGTGATTTTCAAAATGCTTTTATTATTATTATTATTTCCTTTTCTTTGAATGTCTGGAAAAAAGAAGTACAATCTTCAAGAGGCTTTGGATTTATTACAGAACCTACTAGTTGAAATCAGTGATGTACTAACAGATGATTTTTCACAGATGTAGAAGTCCCAGCAAATAATCTGCTGGAATTTTTGTTCATAAGATGACGATTAAGAGACTGAACAAGATTCAAGGTACAAAAGCTCATGTTCAGAAAACATAGCATTTCCTTCCGTAGGATACAGTGATTTAAAAAAAATCCGTCAATTGAAACCTCACTCAAAATGCATAACGTGTAATGAATTTTTGTGTATTAATGAAAAAAAAATGAGAATATTTAGAGATGAGAATGATGAGAGAGAGTATTAGTATTAGAGATGAGTATTATGAGAATATTTTAGACCTTCTTGGACTGACAGTACTTCAAAGTACCAATTTAATTCATTAGATGTAACGGAGTTATTCCAAAGTTGAGTATTTTATTTATGTATATCCCTTAACTTTTAATGTAGTAATTCAAAGAATAAAATGCATGAAAAAAATTGTAGTAAATCATAATGCGGAAGATAAAGGATTAAAGTGAATAATTTATTAGTATTTATTATATTTACCGGTTAATATTAATAACTACCAAAGGAGTTTAGTCAAGGCGATAATTTTTAATGCATTTGGCTAGAGATTTCTTATGCGTATGCATAATGGCAATTTTCACGCAAACAGCTAGATGATGTCATGGCAGTCAATAGAGTGCTATCTCACTGAGTACTAACAACCAATGGTAATCAAGTCTCTCATACAACATCAGGAACTTTCTCGCCAACTTTCGATGCTTTCCGAAGCAGTCACTTTGACCCCACCCCCTTGCCACCTCTTCTCAACCAATCAGGAGACTTCCTCTTATCAAGGCCCTACCACATATACTCCTCAGGTATGAGATGGAGGAACGCTTCGCATTCCATTTTCCAGCGGCGTTGTTTTCTTTGGTGTCAGTTGCTTGTTTACTTTAGATGCAGACACCCGCATTTGTGAGCATTGTTCTTACCCTGTGCTTGATGGTTTTTATTTTTTTACATAGTTGCCAGTTTGATGTAAGCCTTCTTTGACTGTTTTTGTCAAATTCTTCTCGTGTTACTTTGAAGTGAGAGGCTAATAAACAAGTAATACGAAATATTAATTCGAAATTTCAATACATTTTACAGAATAAGCTCATAAAATCTCACATATTTCTTTATTTTTTTTTAAAAAAAAATAATGTTTGCAGTTATAAAAACTTGTAGATGTGTACAAGGATTTCTTACAGAACTTTTAGAAAATCAGGAAAATGTTCCTTTTAATAATCAGAGCATGGGATTTGTTAGGGTATTTACAAATACGTAAATATAACAGGAATCTCTTAAAGTCGATGTTTACAATATTTGAATTTACAAAAATAATTATAGTTTTCTTTTTACCCTTATTTGCCGTAGCAAAGGTTTTCTGTATTGTTTCACACTTCAGTTGTTTCAACGGTTTTCTGTATTTCCTTGTATTGATGCATAGATTTGTTTGTATTTGCATAAAATAAAATTAAAATTCTACGTACCTGAAAAAATATTAGCAGGGAAATTGACGCAATAAATCTAAAGAAATGAAAAATTAACGCTAAAATAATACATTTGTTTATATTATTTAACATAAGCATAAAAAGCTACGTATTGCCCTTACATTTTCTCAAAAAAATATTTTAAAAAGCGCTTCCTATGGCTTATAATTAATTTTAAGAAAAAAATAATTTTCATTTTTTATATTATTTAACCAAAGTATTTTATAGATAAATACATTTTTTCTTTGTAATTAAATATCGACATTTTGGTTGGATAAACAATTGCTCTTAACGTATAATTGCTGTCTTTTTTCCCAACACGAGAAAATATATATAAAAAAATATTTATGAAGGCCAATTGAAAAAAAAAATCAGCAAATCATTATATGTCAGTTATTTTTACTCATTTTTTTTTTTGTATTTTTAATGTTTTGCTACTTAGTATGCAAAAATAGCCTTTGTGGGCCTCTTATTAACTACATTAATTAATCTCTGGTCTCTCAGAGTTAAAAATTTCAACAAAGTTGATAAATATTTAAAAAAGCGCATAAGGGGAAGCTTATTATTTTTATTGATTTTAGAGTATTACATGTCTTTTTGATGAAAATGGCCTTTTTTGCTTCATTAAGTCCAAAGTATTAAGCTAGTTAAAAATTAATTTAATGCTCTTATGAGTAGTTTTTGTAAAACATTCCTATTAGAGTTTTTTTAATAATCTAATGATACATTAATGGCATCTATTGATGCAATTAATTCGAAAACATCGAGAAAAGTATTTTTAATACTCCGTAAACTGAAAAAAGAAATAAATTTATAACGAACGAAACTTTTAAAGTTATGAAAGCTATATGATCTAAAGTGATATGTTAATAAATGTAAAAAAAAATTGCTAAAGTGATATGTATTGATTTTGAAAACAGAAAAATGATTAAAATATTCATAACGAGTCTAGTTTAATAGGTTTCCTAACTTTAGTGGATTAGAGAAGAAACGCAATTTCGAAAAGACAATGTAATGAAAGAAAACATATCTATAACATAATAGGAGTTATTATTTTGATTTATCTTTATAGAAGTAATTGGAAAAACAGCTACATTTAAAAGCAATACATAAACGTAAATTTTACATGAATAATGTTTTTATTCTAAAATTTTACAGTACGTAAATTCAAAATTATATAAAATAAACCATCATTATATATATATATATATATAATGCGCAAAAAGCTTAAAGCGTGATTACAGACTTTAGATATTTCAACTTTAATATTATCCACCATTTTAAAGGTAGGAGAGCATATAATTGGCATTTCTGTTAAGTTTTGCTAAGGTAATCTGATAAGCAAATTTTATATCTCTGTTTTCACGTTATATCAAGTATGCAAGCAGCATTATATATGTAAATTTTACATGTGCTATAGAAAAAAAAACCTTTCAATTCAATATTTGAGAGAGAGAAATGCTCAGGGAGAAAGAAGGAAGAAAGCATATTTCCCTCATTCTTTTATATTTTATATATATTTCTGTATATTTTTTGGTGTACTGTTGGGTAGAGGTTACTGGAGAAAAGTGAATACGGCTGTTTGCTTTTAGTAAATACATTTTTGTTGTTAAGGTGACATGGTACGATTTACACAAAATTTTTTAATTAAATGATTTTCATAATTTTTTTGGTTGCCTTCTATGTGTATATTTGATGTAAAACATATTTTGTGCTCGAAATTTTATAAAAAGCTTACCATTTAATTTTTTAAGCGAAAAATTTGAAATTCACGACTTTAAAATGCTACTCCTCCTACAAAAATTGACGTACACGCATGAAATTTTATTTACAAGTACATCAAACTATGTATAATCAAAGTCTTTATGGGTTTTAACATAACATGATTGGTATTCGTACAATACTTCTTTTTATGAATGGTTATTCAAAATTCCTTAAAAAATATGTAAATTCTAACTTTAATTATTTTTTAAAAAATAAGCATTGATTTGATTGAAAAATGCATACTAACTTTTGTTCCATGTACTATTAGCTACAAGTGAAAAAATATCCAAGTGTCAATCACAATAGGAAAAAAGCCTTGGCATTTTAAATGAAGACAAACTAGTTATTTTATCTTTCTGAGATAAGCCAGTTGAAAGATTTGATTTACCATTGGAATGTGAATAAAAACAAATGTAAAAGTTATCATAGCTCTGCGTTTTTTAAACTTAGAATTTCCAAATTTTGTGAGTTTGTAGAAATGTATATGAAAAATAATTTTGACTAAAAAAATTAGATTTGATTTTTTGACCGATTTTTGTGAATTTAATCGTACTGTGTCCTCTTAATTATTTATATATCTTTAGAATGGTTTTTATTATATTGCACCTAATTGGATACTTTTTTCTTACATTTTATTACAAAAAAAATTATTTTGCCACTTTAAAAAAAGTAATAGATTTGTTCGATACTGGATCAAAATTGTGATTATAATAAAAACTGAAGATATATTACAATATATTGAAAATTTAAGTACAGTGTAAATCAATAGAATAACCAAAAGTCAAAGCTTTCTATTAACAAATATTACACAAATTTATAGAGTTTGTGAAGTCCACATGCCACTGTGTGACATCTTCATTTCTCTATCCATTCTTTCATTGGAAGGCCAGCATGAATCTCATCATACGCTGAGCACTGCACTTTATTTTCTTGAAAGTTTGAACTGGCAAAAGTTCGGGCTTTCTAAGTTACTTACAAAATGTTTACTTTGCTTTCTAAGTCAAGTTTTCTAAGTAAAAAATTTTACTTCATTTTGCATCCTGAGCCATTTGTCTTTGATGCTTTTAAGCAAATTTGCTCCATCTTATGTGTTTTTTTCTTTATTATTACATTATCTCTCTTTTACACGTGAGCTTGTTAATAAACTAACACATTCCATATGACTTTTCTTTTTTTCTCACAAATGGTTTCTTAGGTAATGTCTTAAAACTAAAAATACTTCCATTCAGTTTTAAATTATAGGTAGCAACATTTCTTAAATGTCCCGAATTTTCCTTTTCCTTTACCTCATGGTTATCAGGAGAATCATTAGAAGCTCCTATGTTTATTTTTTTAAAATTATTATTTTTATTTTTAGATTCTACATTTAGCAGAGTAGTAGCATTTTCATTTTTGTCACGCTCTGTAACAAGAACATAGGCTGTGCTTCTCGTTGAAGCAAAATCCCACTGGTTGAAATTAAGGGGGTCATAACGTTCAATTATGCATTTTTGAGAAGATTAAAAGCATTACCAACCTATCAGCTTTGAACTAGGCAATAAATTTGTTTGACAGCACGGGCGTTCTCTGTGTGAGTGACAGTAAATTTGTCGCGAATGTAGTTGTAATAGATATTTAACGGTCCCTAATTATGAAATATACAACAGCACAAATTTAAAAAAAACGTCAATAAACATAAAATAATTAGCATGATAGAGAAGTCACCAACCTGTCTTAGTCAACTTATTCCAATAGACAATCTTTTTAATTTTTGAGGCAAGTTTATCAAGATTCCTTCCTTATTTTCTCAGTGGCTCAACAGCCCAGGGTGGGCCTTGGCCTTCTCAAGAAGCCTTTTCCAGGCCAGCCATCTTCCTATTAGTGTTCTCCAATTCTTAGTTCTCAAAACTGGGAGATCTTTTTCCAGGCCATCAATCCATCTACGATTTGGCCTGCCCTTTCTTCGTGTGACAATGGGTTGGGTGTTGAAGACTTTTTTTAATGGTGCGATCTTCGTCCATTCTAACAAGTGACCTGCCCATTTAATTCGTTGTATTTTGATGAAGTTAACAATGTAAAATTCTTTATGTGATTGATAGAGCTCGAAATTTTATCTTCTTTGCCCCATTCCTGATTTCCACCAAAAATAAATCTTAAAATCTTCCTTTCGTATACATTTTTCATGTTCTCATCTGTTCGATAAATGGATCAAGTTTCACATGCATAAGTTAATACTGATCTTAAAAGACTTTTATATAATAGAACCTTTGTTTTTCTTTTGATTAAATTCGATTTCTTATATTTTCGTATTCCATTAAGACATCTATTAGAAATAGTTATTCCCTTTTGGATTTCAGTAGTAGGTTTATAAAGATTAGGATAAGCAAATAGTGCTTTCAAAATTTCACACAATTTTAAAAATTTAAATTTTTTGAAGAAAATTTGGAAAATTTTAAAATTTTACTCTCTCTGTAAATATTAATTTTTTGACCTGAAATTTTTCGTAATATATTCTTATGGATGTTCTAAACAACTTTAGGGTTCGATTTTACAATAACTTAATTCGCTTTCGAGAAGAAAAAAATAAAATGTTGATATGCATGCTAAAAATCAACGAAAATGCCTATATCTCTTACATTTTAATTTTTTTAAGAAAAAGTATTCCGTTTACAGCAAAACAGATTCCTAATTTTTTTACATGCTTTATATAGAACACGCAGGATAAATGGAAGTCATTGGTAAATAATTGTGGAAGGAGTAGCATTTTAAATGCACTAATGTTTCGAAAAACACAAAGTGAGAAAACCCCCTTTAAAGTTAATAATTCTGAAAAAACAATTATAATAAGCTTAAATAAACTTAAAGTACCACTTTAAGATATTAG
>BMAV01010905.1:47410-70194 GCA_019973955.1 Trichonephila inaurata madagascariensis
CTTCTTAAATATTGAAGTATTACGTTTGTATGAAAAACATACCAGGAATAAGAACTTAAATTATAAAATTATTAATGTAAAATGTCTCAATTTAAAAATTTTACATGCACACATTTCACAAAGAGAAAAGATAATAGTATTGTATTGTCTTGGTAATATTCTGCTTTATATATTACACATTCTTTTTTTAATGTTATTATTTATCTTTATAAAATAGATTTTTTTTTATTCAAACGCATTTTTTTAGTATTTTTTTCTAAAAAGGAGGCGTGGCTAAATTGCCTAATTTGTTTTCAAATTAAGTTTTATTCAACTTCTAACTTTTCGACATGCACAAGTGATATATTAATCGAAAGATAATAATGCAAAGAAGAAGATTAAATAAAAATTTAAAAAAAAACGATAGGTCTGTTATATTTGGGGTACCAAGTCCTCTTAAATAACTACCCCCATACCATAAATGATACACATACTAATATGATCCCATTAGATTTATTTTCTTAAATTAAGCAAAGAATATAGATGAAAGGTGCGTTGATTAATTTTGCCTAAGGCAACGCATTATTAAAATTCAATAACATCGGGTAATTTTTTGTTCTGCTTAGATCTAGTTTATGTTGTAATAATCAAAATAAAACGATGCTTACGAACTGAGAAACTGACAATGGAACGTTAGTAACAATGTATCACTTATTTTAATACATTAATCTAAAAGATATGCTCTCGAATGATATAACATCTTATTATGATTTCAAAGTATGATATCTTTTGTATAAGTACCGCTTATAAGGGATACACTATGCTAAATATTAACATTTTTCGTTACTTCCTCATTGTATGTGATTTAAATCAGAGCTCTTGAGAAGGTATATGGTAATATTTAAAATCAGTTAATCTTTAATATTTCGTTCTTGAAGCGACGGGTCATATTGTTACTTAGATCGGGGTTCATAGATTTTAAGCTATCATTTTAAAGAGTAAAGCAGTTCTTTAAGAACGATTAAAATTTATTTTCGATAAACAATCTTTAAAAATACTGGATAAAGCAGTAAAATTCACACAATAAGTCCCCAGAAGGTTTTCACATCTTCTACAGTGCTCAAACACAACTATCAGTGTCTAAAAGTACAAATATGAGAAGTTTATTCACAAAAAACTACTCTCTAATGAACTCTTCAACAATCAAAAGTAATACTGACTCAGTTTCAGTGAACGAATCTTATTTATAGCCTGCGAGGCTATCTTCAAGCACTTTCTCGAAAATTCCTCTTACATCATAGATCTTGATGTTACAGATATTTCCATTGATTTACAGAAGCATCCGTATGGTCACCGACTTGCCAAATATGGACACCAAAAATGATGCCAATATTTCACCAAGTTTTCATTAAGGTATCTTACACCTTCAAAGAAAATTTTTTGAAAAATTGTAGTATTTGCTACTAAAATAATTTTTACTGATGAAATGTAACTTAAAACTATGAAAAATACATTTAATATGTTACTTGTAGTGCATAAAAAAAATTCATGGAGTAAAACATAGTGTAAATAGTAATTAAATTGATTATTAGAATAACTCACATAACTCAAATGTAAATAAAAATATCACTTTTCTGTACATTTGATATTGATCATCATAACAATTTTTAGGGCTGATACCATTTTCCTGATGATAATTAGTTTATTACAATTTTTATCAAGGTTCAAGTAAAAGAACATTAAAAAATTATTACGAGCGTGATATATACCTTAGTTACTAAAAACATATCAACTATATAATTATGAAAGAAGTAGGGGTTCTTTAAATCTATGAAACAAATGTACTTATAAAATTTAAACTAATTTGGTTCACAACTTTTTCTGATATTTACGTTGTCAGATGCCAATACGTTAAACAAATTCATTTTGAGATAAATCAGAAATAAACTTTCAACTGCATTTTTTAATATTAAACACAATTAGATGTACTTAAAATGCTTCTGATTTATAAATAACACCTTTTTACTCTCTAAGACATTGATTTTTTTCCCTTGTAGCTCTTAAAATTTTTCTACGCTGCTTTACATTTGGTGTTGAATGTTGTTCTACATCGTTAATTCTATTGATATCAACATGTTTGCATAATTTTAAAGTAAAATAACCATGAGTTATATTAAGTTTTTTTAAAAAATATCAACACAACCCTTGTATCCCTCATTAAATTGGATCACAGCATCCAATGCACCAGATTTTAAAGTTTTGAGGCACACGAAAACTTCTTTCGGTACTCTCTGCCATATAATGCCATTAAAAGATTCATTTGAATTTTGTGTTTTGCCATGCAGGCATTTAGTAAGCAGTTATTTGGTACTTAATTCTAAATATGTATAGGCTTAATCATGTTTAGAACCTCATTTGTGATAAGCCTTTATATTTTTCTTTTGGCTTTTTGCCGGAAGACAGTGCTCGCTGGTAGTAGTACCAACTATCTTTTTCGATGGGACACTGGCCATGCATCGGTTTCTCGACACATGATGAACTATGAAACAGGGCCACAATAACATTTTGCTGAAGACCGGACAGGTTTGCAACATTGCTACGAGCAGCAATCCCATAATAGTTTTGCAATCGGTCAATAAAAGAGTCGGTGAGTTTGCCTTTACCAGACAGATTTTTATATTTCGATTTTAGTTTGCGCAATCTCGCACCTACTCTCTTTTGAACATGACCGATGCATTCATATTTTGTCACGCTATCTTTCCCATAAGTATCTTTGACACTGATACAGCCCTTAGAATCCCCATCACCATAATAATGTGCATATTTAAGGCCTCGTTTGACAGTAGAACGTTGGAAGATTCTATTAGCACCAACAGCTTCCATTTTTAACGCAGAACCTTGAAAATTGCTGTGGTACACGTGATCTGCTGCAAAAGTTTCCGACTCAATACTTTTAGGAATTTTCGATATCTTTCTGCAGGTGGAACAATATGATAACAATTCAATGTTCACTACGTTACCAGTGTCAACTGACAAAGCTGCGACACACCCATTTTTGGAAGTATAACCTCTACGCTACCGCGCTCAATCAACTGAAACGCCACATTCAACAATTTTATTTTTAGTAAGATGTAGCACTAACAGTTTAGAAGCTGCTTTTTTTGCATTGATAGTTCATTAACTTTGGGAATCACAGACATGAGTTTACTCGTATTCTCATGATTAGTGTACGCAGTTTTACAGAGCCTGGGTAAATTTATAATGTACCACATAATATAAACCCAGCAGAAAAATCTTTCCCTATTTGTCTCATACCATAAGCAAGTCTTATATTTACTTCAGGACAGTTTAAAGTTTTCTTTGAACTAGAAAACCCTGAGTAAAAGTCAGAATATTTACACCTAATAACAAAATTTGAACACAAACCATATCTAAAATCCTCAGAAAGCAGTAAACCTTCTTGGAAACATCTAGAGCAACAAAGGTGTAAAAAAAATTTAAAAGAACTTCTACATCAATAATTCGGTTACCAGTAAGTGCTTTACGTTCATATTCTGCTATTTCTTCATCAAAGACAGCAGACATTTTAATTTTTGAAGAACTGGCGTTGGTACATGTTGAGCTGCTATTTTTTGAATGTTTATTGATAGGTCCATTATACCTCCAAACTGGCGTTTTCGAAACTTAATTTTAGGAACGCAAAAACCCAATTTTTTATAAATAGCAATAATACGATTACTAACTTCATAATGTGACAAATCTAATTTTTTAAAAGATCCATTACTTAAAAAGTGTTCATTAATATATATATATATATATATATATCTTATGAAAATTTAATGCTACAATTTAATTTAATCACTGATTTGATTGCTTTGAAATTTTCCTTGAAATTAAAAGCTGTATATGTGTAAAAATTCTTATTACTTAACCATAGTATTGATTAATCAATACTATGACATATCAATATTACTCAATCCCCAATCATTGTATTGATTAATTCTAATAAATTTTAATACGCGTCTTCTCCTTTTTATACGAAAGAATAAAGTAATTTATTGAAATATCGATTTTATTTCTCTTCGCGTGTATTGGAAGTTTACTCAGTCTATACCTCGTCCTCAAAATGAATCTATTATTTCTCACTAATTGTGGATACTTCCTCATTATATACGGGGTCATTAAATTTTTTGTATATTGATTTTTGTGTCATTTTCAATTTATTTTTAAAATAGTCTGAACATTCCTTTAAATGAACTCTTGTTGTTTAATCTAAAATATTGATTAGCGTACTTTACTTTTGTAGTTAATTTCCAAGTAGTTTATTTAATCGAAAAGAAGTTTCTCACGAGTTTTGTACACATTAACAAATAATAACATAATAAATAAATTACTGTCGATGTATAGTTGCAGTCCTTTTTCTCAAAAAGACTTTGGAAAATATTAAAAAAATTCATGACGGCGAAAGAAGAAAAACAAGCAATATATATTTTTTAAAGTCAATCCTACTCAGGTCAATAAAGAAAAATTTTATTTTAGTCACTTTTTATTAAATAATTACAATTAATATAAATATACATATATACAAATGACAAAATCACAATATTAAGTGGCAAAATAGAAAGCGATTTTCCTTGCAATTTTCCTTTCTATATATGGTGTTAATCAATTATTTTTGTTTGTTACTATTTATTTATTAATGAAATTTAATTATTCTAATAAAATAGTATAGTAAAAAAAAATTACATTCTCAGAAATTAGGCCATCCCAAATGGAATTCGAACACACGACCTTTGGATTAGAAGTTCAACGCTCTATCCATTGAGCTACAGAAACTCAATGAACGATTTTCCTTCCTATACATGCTGTTGGACTATTAATTTTGTTTGTTACTATTTATTCATTTTTTAATTTAATTAATGAATTAATATTTGAAAAATATGTATTAACATCAAGTGTTATCAGCTACAAGTTTAAAAAAATGTATTTGAACTTGGGTGGATGAATAAAAAGTATTTTATCAACGATTTAAAATTTGAATACGATAAACAACTAAATAAATATACATAGGGAGAGTGTGAACTAATAGTTGGAATTGAATGAAAAAGACAAAACTCAACAAAACGTTATATGTTAGTTGAGGGGATACAATATGATTCAATTCACAAAAATCGGTCGGAAAATCAAATATAATATTTTTAGCTTAAATTATTCTTTTATGTATTTTTCTATATCAAAGCTTTAAGTAAAAAGATCCAGTGTTATGATGATTTTTATGCTCATTTTCATTTACATTTTAATGGCACAAAAGTAGCAACTTTAAATTGGTATATCTCAGAAAGAAAGAATTACTTGTTTGTCTTCATTAAAAATCCTAAGGCTTTCTTCTTATTGTACCAAATGCTTAATTACTTTTTCTAACTATTTTCATTAATACATGTAGCAAAAGTTGGTATGCATTTTTTAATCAAAGCAATATATATATATATTTTAAAAAAATAATTGAATTTAGTATTTATATATTTCTTTAAGGAATTTTCAATAAGCGTTCATAAAGGAAGCATTTTGCAAATATCAATCATGTTATCACAAAACCCATACCAACTTTTGTTACACATAGTTTGACGTACTTGTAAATCAAATCTGATGTGGAAATGTAAATTATTATAGGAAGAGTAACGTTCTGGAATCACATCATACATTTAAAAAATTTTCTGTAAAAAATTAAATGGTTAGCTTTTTATGGTATTTTGAGCACGAAAACTGTTTTACACAATGCATATACGTAGAGGGCAACCAAAAAAATTTCAAAAAAAGAAATCAAAGAATTTTATACAAAACTTATTCTTCTTTAAAATATTTAATTATTAATACCAAGAACATAATAGCTTTTTTACGCTGATATTCGGATGATGTACAAAAGATGTTTGTGTGGAGAAATATTTAACAGATTTTTACTAACCCGTTCAGGACCATGCGATTTTTCCTGTTAAGCCTTACTCCATTTAAAAATTCCTATAAAATCATTACTGTAACAAAATACGCTGAAATTTATAGTTTATGATAATTCCAAATTCCGTAAGTTCCGAATTCAGATCACACCGGTGAGATCGCGAGACTTAAAACGGGAGGGAAAACGTAATCTCACTTATTATACCGTGTTTCCTGAAGTGATTACATAGATGTAAAAATGAAAAAAGCTTACCAAAAACGTTTTTAGCTAAAAATGTCACCGGTAGAGAGTGCGGTAGAGAGAAATTCAGCAGAGTTATGCAAATTAATCTTGCAATAAAAGACCGTGATGCACGAGGATGTTGTTGTCAGAATGTTATCTTGATCCGATCGAGTGAAAGTGAAGTTCCATTTGGAGAGTCATCAGCTAATTCGTTAAGAATATTTTGGTGAAAGGAATAAAGAGGAAGAATGCTTCCTACCGTGTGCATGAATAATAAAGTGTGTTAAACAATTCGAAGAAAGGAGGATCAGCCACAAAGTGAAAGATCTCTGTTGGGGGAGGAATTTAGTTCTTTCCAGTGACAGTAACGGATACATTCTAGCATTCACCACTTTATCTCTGCTCATGTATTGTATGGTGAAAATAGCTTGTTTAAGGTATCCGACTACGTTCGGAACCATGATTTTAAAAAAGCGCATAAATGTATAATTTTCATGATATTTAGTGTCACTTAGATTGAAATACATGTATAAAATTGTTTTAAGGACATTATGACAAAAAAATTTATTTAAATACAATATTTTGGCAAAAAATTAACTTAGAATAACCTTTTTACTAAATGTTCTCCTTTTGTAAAAAATGCTTCTATTGTATTAATATTTTGCCTGTATTCATCTAAGACCTCTGTACAGAGGCTCAACTATGATTTTTGGAAAATCCAAATTATTTTCAGAGTTACAACCATTTGAAATAATTATCGGCGTATTTTCTTAAAATTTCTCCCTTCTGTTTTCTTAAAACATGGATAAACCGACTTCCGAGTTATGCATTTCAAAAATTCTAGTTGAGCCTCTGTACTGAGGTCTGAGCTGAATACAGGCAAAATATTAATACAATAGAAGGATTTTTTGCAAAAGAAGGACATTTGGAAAAAAGGTTATTCTAAGTTAATTTTTTGCCAAAATATTGTATTTAAATAAATTTTTTTTGTCATAATGTCCTTAAAACAATTTTATACATGTATTCTAATCTAAGTGACACTAAATATCATAAATATTATCTATTTACACACTTTTGCAAAATCACGGTTCCGAACGTAGTCGGATACCTTAAATGTTTTTACCGCCTGTTAAATGTTTGCACAAGAATTTTGACACACTCCTTATATATATGGTCACTGTATAGTTCTAGAAAACTTCAAAATTTGCTTATATTACTTGCATTATACATAGAGATAGAACATATGATTGAAAATTGGTATTAAATATGCTTATTGGAGATAGTTAATTTGACTATGCACACAATCTTATATAAAGAAATTAATAAAACTCTAATTCTGAATACAGGATTGTCTATTAAAATAATTAACTATTTCAATACTCATTACTTTGTATATTTATCGATCAATACCGTAACATTGATTTAGAAAAATAAAAATTACTGACGCTGCGAAATGATTGAATGAATGTTACATGTATATTGTAGATGGTAACCTCATTTTTACTTAGTGAAAAATATATAAGAAAATTTGAAATAAAACAGAAATGGGGGATTGAAAGGATTGTATTCGTTCTTTAATGCCTTGTTTCTAAGCCTTCCATTTACTGCCACTATTCTCATTATAATCTTACGTAGGTCTCAAAGAGCAAAACATTTCCTTAGGAGCCATGAAAATTCATTGCAGAAAAACAATCCTTAAAATAAAGGATACAGCACTAGAATCATCTTAATAAAGGTAAGTTTTCATACCTTCTACAGAGCTCAGATGCGACTATCAGTGCCTAAAAATACAAGTACGTAATATTAAAGATTAACCGCAAGCAACCTCTTGTCCTCTTCAACAGCCGATGTAATGCTGACCCAGTTTCAGCGAAATATTGCTATTTATAGTCTGCTGCGATTACCTTCCAGTTCTTTCATTAAAAATCAGCTTCCTTAATTGATCGTGATGCTTATAGAAGTATCCAGTAATTTCCAGAAACATGTATTTTCTTGCCAAGTTAGCAAAAATGATCCCAACTTGGCTGAATCGTTAATATTTCGCCAATTTTCCAATAAAATGCTATAATAATGAAAGGGACGGCGTCGTTTGCGAATATTACAATTTTTATCATAAAACAAATACAAAAGAAAGTAATATTAACATATTAAACCTCCAGATATAAATTGTTAGTAACAATATATTTTTTTTTTCTTAAATTTCTTACTCTTGTAATTTTTAAGAGGATGTGCTTCTGAGAATGTTGCGTATACATTATAAATTGATATTTACTTTATCGCAGTTCAGATTTCAATTTGATGAGAAATGTATGCACCTTTCATTATATATTCCAAGTTAGATAACCTAAATAATTACATTAAACTTTAGATGAAAAGTACTGAAAAAGGAAGGAAATTTCATTTCGCGTAGCTTTTCTCGATCGATTATAAAACCATGGTGTTACGCTCCAATGTATTCTTTGATAAAGTGTTTATCAATATGAATTCTACTCACGACTCTCGCCTTTTCTTTTTCCATCAAAAGTTCTTCGTGTTATTGTTTACGACACATTATTTTCTCTCTAGCGACAAATCGACGATCCTTTTAACGAGATTTCAATCTTCGCAAGTATTCGTATCCTTGGCTAGTATTACCTGTTCAGAGTAGCTTCCACACAATCTATGGTGTTCCCTAGTCGTTAATATGCCTATCACGTCCAACCACGATCCTACAGTCCCGCATCCCCTAAGCCAAAACCTGCTTCAGAAATTAAATGTTGTCTTTAGGTATAGAGGGCAGTTGTGACATCACAACGTTTTTTTGGGTACCTGACTGGGATACATTTGATTGGCTAGTTTATATCTATTGCTTCGACAGATATACAGACACTCTCCAAGTCGATAATAAAGTTGTTTTTATAATTTAAGGTAGTGTTTTCATATAGAAAAAACGACTAATTTGAAGTAGTTGGTTAGGCTCTGGTCTTGTACCCACAAGTTTGCGTGTTCAACCCGGCCCACTCGTCTGATCACCGAAGATAAGGCGTGGTCAGTACTTAGGAGGGTGACCAACTGGGTGTGCCGTTGGCCTTTTTCTTTCTTTATTTTTTTTTTCTCCCTTTTTTTTTTTTTTTTTTTTTTTTTTTTAGGTAGCGGTAGCCTAGTGGTCAAGGTAACGGACTCGTGGCTGACGTGTAATGAATTCCAGGGGCTGCGGTAGCCCAGTGGTCAAGGTATCGGATCATGGCAGGCATGTCATGAGTTCGACCCCAGTACCACTAAAGACCCTTCGTGTAGGGCAGCGATGCACGTTAAATCTGTCGAGAGCGGAAGCGTTCTCCCATTGGTGTGGTGTGGTAGTTAGGAGAAGAAGGTGCCAGCTGAGGTGCCGTCCACGTCACTTGACCATGGTTCAAAATTACGTGGTCCGTCACCAAAAGCCCTAGTGTAGCTGAACAGAGTGACGTTAATATTCACTTACACACTCACGTGATGAATTCAAGCCCATTGCCACTAAGGACCCGCCGTGTAGGGCAGCGATGCACGTTAAATCTGTCGAGAGCTCAAACGTCCTCCCGTGGTATGGTATGGAAGTTAGGAGAGGGGTGTGCAAGCTCAGGTGTCGTCTTCGTCACTTGACGATGGTTCAACATTACGAGGTCCGTCGCCAAAAGGCCTCGTGTAGCTGAATTCTACGACGTTAATATTCACTCATTCACTCAACCCTGGCCGAAGTCGGTAGCTTTTCATGATTCAAAAAATCGACAATGTCCATTTTGTATGATTATACGGCATGTTAAAGATCTCTAGAGGGCTTGTTTTGCTTGAGTGCTCTCGGCAAATTTAAATTTCCTGTACAATTTTGCATCGTCAGAACTCAAGTGCCTCCCTCTGCGTAGCAAAATTACATTATCCACCTTATATGATATCCACCAATAGAAAACGTGCATGCACTTATAAGGTGCCACACTAAAAAGTGATATCAACTTCCGGGGAATGTACTAGATATACAATGGTAATTACCATCAGCAGCCTCATTTTGAAAAAAGAAAAAGAAATTTTGTATATCTTTTAAAATGTATTAACTTTTTTTAAACTAGTAACGATAAAAAGTAAAACAAATTGATAAAGATTATTATACTTGGAAGCAATGAGAAGAAATATACTAGTACTTAAACTCTCAAAATTAAATTTCAACTTAAGAATATTATTTTTTTTTATAAAACAACCTGTATAATTTTAATAAAAGTCTTTCGATACATATATTATGACATAACAAGTCAATTTTAAGCCTTTACTATTTAAAATTAGTATTGTATCGTTTTACATTAGTAGAAAATAGATATTCGAAAAAAGACAGCAAATGTAAAGGAAGCAATATGAAAAACAGCAAAGACAAGTATTCAAAGTGTTAAGTGCATTGAAATGATCTTAAAAAAATATAAATTAATGATTATATTACGAAACATATAAAATTGATAAAACTCGCAAGAGAATAATGAATGTAGTTGCAGAGAGAATTTTATATAAAGTAAAAAATGAACCGAAATCGAATGCATCAAAAATTACTTCCAGTACATCAACAATTTTAGGAAGGTCTGTTTCTGCTGAATCTGTTTGCAAAGTCCTTATTTTGTAACATTATTTGTGAAAAAGCAATAAAATTTGTTTGCATTAACAAGTTAATTCAATAGTTTTTATACATCTTTTTCTAGATAGGAATTTTTTCTTAGAAAAATCTTATAAAATTTTCTGGTAGGATTTCTATTAATAAGCAATATACAGTCAAACATCCATGTAACGAACCTCTATATTACGAATTTTTCTATACAGCGAACTTTTTCCTGAAACCAAGAGCATTTCATGATTTTCATCGTAAAATAACTTCCCAATAACGAAGTACATTTTCTATATAACGAACTTTTTCTGTTGCAATTCAATTTTTTTCTTCCTATTTTTAAAGTATTTTTGGACATTTCAAGTTAACCTCTCTTTTAACATACCTTATGGGGGTCATAAATCTTGTAGTGGACTTATTAGATGGCTAACTCGCCGAGAGCAATAGAATTTTTGGTGTTTTATCCAAGAAGTGCAAACTTTAACCCTTATTGTCCAGTTCACTGGAAACATCTTCGATGTCCCCTTTCATACTCAATGAAGTTATATCGTGTCCTTGAACTAGTCTTCGTTCATTTGTAGTGAGAATCATTCATACAGGTAACTTCGTTTCTTTTAGCTCGAAAATGTCAAAACTTGCTTGAGCGTCAAACAAAAATTAGTTCTTCAGGAAGTGGATAAAGGCGTCAAGAAATTTTACTTACAGTTTTTCTTTTTTTGGTAGGTAAGATATATAAAATAAATATATATTAATTTACAAAAAGGTATGAATAATTACTTTTTTACTATACAGTGTTTATGAATTTAAAATTTGTTTTACGTGGTTTATCAAGAAAATTGAATGACGAAACTCTATATAACGAATTTTCTATAAAGCAAACTTTTTTTCGGGATTTAGGATTTCTTAATATAGATGTTCGACTGCATATGAATACTAGAAAAAAATAACAAAGTAGATATTTTAACTATGGAAATATATTGCTATTGTTTACCAAAAGCAGATTACATTTAATTCTATTTTCTCTTACTACTTGCTGATAAATAAGTACATAACATATATTTTTTGTGCCATTGCAATAACTTTTTTTCTCTAATTCGTGCATCTGAATAAACATATTTAGGTAGTATTACAATACTATTTTTGGCTGAATTGCAGCTAAATGAAGACTTAATATAGAAGTCATTTTTGAGGACAATTATCAATTAAGGAATGTGCAATATAAAAAAATAACTTTGGATATCTTATTTGTATCGCATATTGTTAAAACACCGAATTTTATATTTAAATGGAAAACACACGAAAAATGGGATTTTATAACACATATTATACGAGACTCTAATTATAAAACTTCTTTGATTTAATTTCACAATTTTGCTCAAAGGAAAATTTATGAATCTTAGTGATTTAAAGTATGATATAAGACAGCAAAAGTTTCTAAAAATAGTTTTACAAAGACTTTTTTAAAATAGAAATAGAAGCAATTTCCTTGATCTGGATATTTTTAGTTCATATTCAATATTTTAAAAGCCTATACTCAGTGAACTCATACTGTTTACATGGAAAAAGTAAGAATAACGGTTAAATGCATGTGAGGGGGACACGAAGTTTAGTCGAATATTTGTGGAGCTTTTCCTATCTCTGCGAGAAGTATTTTTGGTAACTTATACACAAAACTGTAATCTTTGAAAATACTAAAGCACTTTTAAAAAATGAAAATTGGAAAAAAAAAAAAAACGAGAAAAGTTATTTACTCGTGTTATAGTGAAGGTAAATCATTTATATATAGCGTATTTTTAACTGAAAAAATTTATAGAGACTTGTTCTAGAAAAAAAAAGCCGATTCCTTAAATCTGAATCATTTCCACTCATAAGTAACTATCCACCCCTGTAATAAAAAAAGAATTACAACAATATTCATTTGGTCCAGAGGTTCCCAACCTTTTTTGTCTCATAGACCGCTTGCCCTGTTTTTTTGGTTTGGGTAGACCCCTGCTTACTAATACTAAATTTTTGCTAATTTATCAACTTAAATGTTTTTTGACAGCTGTTATAAAGCTACTTACTTAAAAAGATTTAAATTTCTAATTGCAGTCAAGTATAGTGTTTAAAGTTTAAGAAGCACATGTTAATTAATTAAAATAAAATTTAATTAGTACATAAAATAACTGAGCACTAAAGCAAATGCTGTTAATGGGAGGGATGAATCTGGTGCTTTAATTAACAAATTTACAACATTTGGTATCAATCTAGTTAGATTTAACCCTAAATCTCATGGGTTAGTAGTGTTGTCTTTTTTCTTTTCTTTCTTTTTTTGGTTTTGAAATTTGGCAACCGTGCTGAAACTCCTTCTCACTAAGAAAAGCAACTAAAAACTTTCTGAAAATATTCCATAATTCGGGATAAATAACAGGAATATATCTTTTTAAAGTTAAAAATTCTGACATCTCAGTTTCTAAATTTTACTTCAAGATCTTCGTTTGTGTCTATTTCTATCATTACCTCTCATAATCTGACATTCTTTTTTTGATATGATCAAATGAATTTATTGCCTACGGCAGTGCTTCTCAAACTTTCAATATTTGCAACCCAATATTCAATCGTAATTTTCATCGTGCCCCCCCCCCGTGCAATAACAATGTATTAAATTCAGTAATACTTTATTTTGACACTAAGCCTACAATTTGACTTTAACCTCATAATTGCTGCTAGCGTATATAAACGTCTAGCTCAACCAGTGCATTAATTACCCCGGACGTATATATACGTCTTTCCGAAGTACGATCTTTTTTGTGAACTGCTTTCCGTAAAATAATTCCGAAGGCTTTAGAATGCAATAAAATTACCTGGACAGTGTTTACAAAGGATTTACTTATTTCAGAGGATTTGATCATTTATTCCTTTACTACCCATCCCCTCCCAATACACCGCATACGCTCGCCTACGGTGTTAAACGGTGTTATTGGGGAACAAATCACGTAATTTTTAATCGGCATTGAAATAATTAATTATAAACCAGACAAATAATCAGGATAAGTGATATATGAAAAAATTAATTTTATATATCAAGAGTTCATGGGGTTACTGGTAATTATTAAAAGTTCTTAACTTAGGATTGTTAAATTAAACTATAAAATGACTGTATATAAAATGCATTATAAAATGCATGTATTTTGTTTGTTTAGTTTCAGAAAATTAATAATTTTTTTAAAGTAATCTTTTGTCTTTGACTTTTCAATATACACCCCCCCCCCTTGTAGGGTTATGACGCCCCCCTAAGGGGGGTGCCCCACAGTTTGAGAAACACTAGCCTACGGTGATATCACCATTATCAAAGCATTCTCAAATCTAGTTTCAAAGCCTGATTAAAGGGCATTTAAATGTTGAACGTAGGTCAAAACGTCATTTTCCTGGCAGGTTGTCTGTGACAAATTGAGAAACTGGGAAAATTCGCAATGTACAATATTATTCTCCTTTAGCTTAATTTTAGCAAGAAGCGTTGAAATGATGGTCCTTGTTTTAATAAAATTTATGCTTTTGCCTTGGAACTGCAAATTACCTTCATTAAATTTTGTAAAAAAACCTGTTAAATAAGTAAATCTGATTTCCCACGATTAAATTTTCTTCTAAAATCAAAGTCATTATCTGGTTTAATGAGAGCCACCATCGAATACCCCCATTTATACCCCATTAACCTCCAAATTATTTTTCAGCTTACGTGGACCTCTTGTACGTCATCATAGAACTCTGGTTGTCGATATAAAACCGCTGCGGGAATCACTGATCTATCCTTATATATTGTGTAGCTGATTTCATCTGCAACTTCCATGTATAAACACTCATGAACCAACAGCAAAATAAAGATTTGTTTCAATAAGCATGAAATCTGAATAAAAAGGTATTTCGTAAGGGAACTGAATTTTTTTTTTAATTAAGAAGTTCAGATTTGCTAACGTGAATTTATTCCAGAAAATAAATAAATAAATAAATAAACATTTTGTTTAACACGTAAGAAACTAGGAAAAAATTTATCAAATAAAATAACCTCTGTTACAAGAATAACAAGAAATAAAAATTTTCACAAAATGCATCTTATTTGTTTTTTGAAGCAAAAGGAAAAAAAAATGTGAGCTTTGCTTATTTGAAACTGAGCTCATTAAAATGTTTAAGATAAAACACGGTTATTCACTGATTTTACATTGCCCGTTTTCCTTCATCTTCCATATGCAAACTGAAAATAATTCCTATTTTTTTTTAC
The DNA here is from genome assembly GCA_019973955.1 of Trichonephila inaurata madagascariensis. NCBI lineage: Eukaryota > Metazoa > Arthropoda > Arachnida > Araneae > Nephilidae > Trichonephila > Trichonephila inaurata. The sequence continues at coordinate 62,417 of BMAV01010905.1, forward strand.
GAGATATTCACTTGAATATTTTCATTATTTCGAACTGAACACTGCTGTAATTCTTTTTGTTTCCAGTAAAAGGTTTAAAAAAAGAAGTAAACAAGCTCAGGCCTTAAGATTAATTAAAAATCTTTAAATGATATCATGAATATTAAAAGCCCCAAAATTATGTATTTTCATAACTAAACAATGGAATTCTTGAAAAAAATATATTTTGCGAATCTTCTTTGTTTAAATTAAGGCAATGTTTAAAAACGTAAATGAAGTTTTTAAGCGAAAAAATAAACACACAAAACTAATTTTAGATCGAGTATTTCAGCTTTCAAATGCTCTTCATATAAATAATTTAATGAAAAAAGATATTTTTTTGCACTACTGATGTGGCACCTGAGATATTAAATTTTGAATTCTGAATAAAATTAACATATTCAAATCATAATAAGTTTTAGGTATATTTTTAAATGTTTGATACTCTTTAACTAGTATATTATTTTTAAAATTTTATTAATGTATTCTGTAAGTAAGCACAATTTTGTTAAATATATGCATTATTTTAAAATTATAGTTATAAGTCTCAAAATTATTATGAATACAGTAAATAAAAAAAAGCTATTTTAATTTAATATAATTTTTTTTTAGAAAAAATTAAAACAATTACGTAAGAAGTTTACAAAAATGAAAAAATTGATTGTTTGTTATGAAAGTCGTATATGAAGAGAAGCTTATGAGTCTAGTTATAAACAGATAAAAAAGTACTGAATGTTTGTAGAGCAAAATGATGTTTGAGTTTCAAATTAGAAAAATCATTTTTATCCAAAATTGATAGAAATAAGACCACGATTTAATCGTACGCTTTGATCTTGGGAAACACCAAATCAATGAATTAAACAACGAATTTTGGTATAGTATTTTCTTGCTGGAGATTAAATTTGTGGCTATAAAATTTATTTTTCTCTTTCCACTTTGAGTCACACACCCACGCATTTTCCGATGTCTACTACTTCTTCAATCTAAAAATCTGTAAGTATTTAATGTAACAAATATTTAATGTAAAAATATTGATCAAAATGTTAATTTTTTAATAGAGGGATAAATAGATTTTACAGCTTAGTATTTTACAGTAAGTTTGCCATGATTTATATGTTTATTGAAATTTTAAAGATTTTTTCACCCTACGTTTACATTTATTCTTTTTTAAAATATAGACATAGATATTCTTATTTTCAAATTAACGTACATTTGGGATTTTTTTTAAAAAAAAAAAACTATCGTGATTGGAAAATAGATAAATTTATAAGAGCTTAGATGTGCTTGATGCAGGAACATGATTCTTTTTTGTTAAGTGTTAAGCAAAATTTTGTTAAAATATATAGATTTCCTAGGCAAGCAACCTTTGGTGACAAAGGTGATATAATTGGATATTATATAATTTATCAATTTTTCTCCTCGCACATAATGAAAATCTTTATAATAGCGGAGAAATTTCTCTCAAAACAAATTACACGATGAAAAAACGTAACTAAAGGAATAAACATTAAAAAAATATATTGTTAAAGGAATTTAAATTTGAAACCTTAAAAAAATGTATCACACTCTCTAATGGTTTTTGTACTGTGTAGAATAGCTTTTATTATTTTTTCAGTGCATTTTTCATCTTCTTATTTTATTAACATTTCCATGTTTTAGCTTTCTTAAGTGAATGCATATATTTTATCACTTAAATATTTGTAATAACTATATGGAAATTTCATGTCTCAGTGTTTATAGTGAGTGTTTAACAAACTATATTAGTAAAAAACAACAATTGAAATAAAATATTTGAATTTGATTTAGAATTTTCTTTAAATTACTTAGTTTCAAATTGCTAATTTTCAAAACCCTTTTCTAAGTCTTTATTTTAGCTAACCACGTACGTTCCATATTTCTAATTTTAAAAAACAGTCTTGTTTCCGTTTAAATATCTTAACCAAATCCAATTTATTTGTGCGCTCTAAAAGTTATTATCAGCATTGTAATCTTTTTATACCTTTCATAAATGGATTTAGGTGAATGGTAAGCATTGTTGATGTAAAAAGCATTGTCCTTCTGAAATAAGTTAACAACAGCTAATAATGGTCCCAACGTTATCAGATGATCACATAGCATAGCTTGATTTTATGCAAAGTTTATGATCCATCATTAGTAAAAACTCCCAAACCATTACTGACCCTTCTCCTATTTGTCGATTGAAGCATTATTTTAATTCCTTCCTGAAATCATCCCGGTAGAAGTTTGATGCCAGCGGAATCGTCAAGTATAAATTTCATTTCATCGAAAAATATATTTTGTTTTCATTCATCGTTCCATGACAGGGCATTTTTAGCTAATTTCAGTTTTTTGTCTCTAATATATGTTTCAGCAACTATAGAGTTTTCTTTTTTTTCCTAAACTTTGTATTGATGTTCGACTTAAAGCGCTTCTAAATTGTACCATTCTCAGTTATTTTGTTGAAATGTTTCGAAATTCTACCCGTTGAGAAACCTTTTTTTTTCTGTTATTAGTCGAAAATCTGTCGATTGTCGAGAAAGGCGAAAGTCAGTTTCCTTCCAGATTTTTTTTATTTTGTTTGAATCCACTTTTCTAATCTTAAAAGTGTGTGAAAAGGATATTTTAAAAGTAGTCATTTTTATTTTTATATTTATAAAATAAAATTTTTCTCACTTTGCACTCAGTTAACGCTTGACCCTACAACATCTTTAAATACATCGTGGATAGCATAATTGAAATCTGCACCTTTTCTTCTTAGGTAATGCTTCTACAAAATACTAACGCATGCGTCTTATGAATATAATGAAATATATAATCTAAAAGAATCTTCGTCAGAGAAACGTTATTTAATGTTCAGAAAACTGAGTAAATTTATTGAAATTTAGGTTGCACCAATGTATAAGTGGTCATAAGACTGTTATTTCCCATTGATATTAATTCAATTTACTGAAATAATTTCCTTTCCTTTCAAATATCATTTATATTAAAATAAAAAATAATATGTGTTTACTAACCACTTATGAATACGATATTATTCTATTAATAAAATAAATACGGATTAATTTAATTGTAATTTTCCTTAAGTCAAAATACCAATATTATTTGTATTAACTTATCTGAAAACTAGATTTTCAAATTATGTAAGTTTTTTGCTTACTAGAACGGAAAAAAACAAATAAGCTCATCAAAAAGTATTAGTAACGTGGGTGTATCTTATAAGAATTTACGATACACAGAGGAAAATTTAATTATGTTTAGAGCCTTATTTATTTTCTGAAAGTAGAAATTTACAGTCTTTGCTATTTAGGATTTGTTCAACTAATCGAAAGTAACTAAGTATATATCAAAGAGAATTTGTTATTTATTTAAATTACTTTGATAAATTTAATTTATGATCTCTTACTTAGCTCTTTGGAAAGCTCTTGAATTTTATTTATGCATATCTTGAAAAAGTATGTTTTAATTAGATGCGTGTTTGTATTTTCTTAACTAACGGTGAAACTTGGAATAAATTGAAAGTTTAGAAAAAATTACTTTAGAAATTAAACTAAGCAAGAAACTTAATTTTCTCTAAAAAGAAGGAAGTTGACGTAGAATCTATTTAAAAATGCCTTAAAAATTTTCAGTTTGAAGTAGAAATTCAAAAACAAATTTTTCTTCATTGAAATTATTTACGGTATAAACACACGTTTCTTTTAGATAATTAAAAAAAATCACCTCAAGGTTTAGATCTACTTTTAAAAAAAAATATTCTATATAAGGTAAGATTTTTGTGGAGAAAAATATTCCTTAAACTGAAAAAAGTGCTGTAAAAATTGGAATTGCATTTAACATTATGCAGTATTTTTAATTATGCAACACCAATTTTTGCTCATTTTTCATGTCTTTCTTTGCAAAATTAAAACATTAACTGCGGAGGAAAAGTTAAGATATTCACCGCCCGTGTCAACGTTTTTCCCACAGGCGCGTGCTGTTACACGGTTAATTGGGGAAAAAGAAAATGCGTGTTTTTGCGCCTAAAAATTGTTTACTTTCATTTTAAAAACGACAGGAAAAAAAAAAAGGATAATATAATAAAATGAAAATAAAAAATTTAATCTCTAAAGTTACAGTGTAGTATAAAAATTAAATTACAACATACCTGTTCTGTGATATATCCTGAAACATGGTTGAACACACAAACCAGTATCGCATTCAGTGCATTCGTAGAAAATTTTTTTTAAAAAGTGTGTGTGTGCTTATGTATACACGTAAGAAGTTATATTTCTTTGGCGTACAAGATAAAAATCTTTCTATAAATTTAATCCTTCGCGTTATCATACGTTTGTAGGAAAAACGACACTAATATAAAAAAAGGTATTTAATACATTGAAACTTTTATTATAACGCATTATGTAATTAATAAAGTTTATTTAAATATAATAAAATTATTTCTACATAATTAAAAAAATGGACAATTTTTAGCATGCAATGTATAGATATATTGATATTTATTATTGATCAATAATTTCATTCCAAGTTGCTTCGGAAAACGAATTAAGAAGCAATCAATCTTTATCTATCACCATAAACCATTTTGATTCTTTAATAACTCGTTCTCAGAAACAACTACAAGGAAATTCTTTAAAGGAAAAAAATATTAAAATTGCATGGACATTATAATAATTTAACAGAATTTAACACAGAGAGATACAAAAATTAACTATTTGGCAATAGAAATAACTATTTCATATTTAAAAAAAGTAAATTTAAAATAAATTAATATATATTTATTACAACAAAAATATTATCTTGAGCAGATGTTTTACAATGAAATACTGTCTTTTTTACATTAATAGCTGCCATTTGTGGAAGATAAATTCATTTAATTCATTATTACAATCAATTGTTTCAGTGAATATATATTCTTGATCAGAAATCACTTGTTTTTAATAAAAAAAATCTAAATTTTCCATTTATTTAAAACATTACTTTTCAGAATAGAGTTAAAATGAGATAAATTTATAGTAATTAAAATAATTTATTTGAAAAAAATTTAAACTATTACGTTACTTATCCGCAATTGGGAAAATGTAACTGGAAGTTCTGATGCAGAAATGCCAAATAACAAGAGTTGTGGCTTAATTTCCTCCCGTGTCTTGGTGTGGTAGTTTGGACAGTGGAGGCCAGTATAGGTGTCGACTTCGTCATTTGAAAGAAGTTCAGAATTACGAGGTTTTTTGTGATAGTTATATGTCTAGTTGATATTATGAAATATTCAGCCATAGAAGCATACTGCATCTTCGGTCCTTTTTCACAAAAAAATAAAATTAAAAAAAAACTCATTTTACTTAAAAATGCGATAGTTAAAAAGCACATTTACGGTAGTGTAGAATTTATCATTTTGAACAAGATGCGTAAAGGATTTTTGTGTATATGTAAGTTTTCAGCTTTGAAAAAAAGTAAATACAAATTCTAAAAAATTTAATTTGTCAAAGAGAAAAATTTCTAGTTTATTCATTTTTTTTCCCCCTTAAATGCAACTATTATTTTTCTGTGTAAACAGCTCAAGCAGAAATTTGACTGCAAAATATGCTTGAATTCCTTAAAAAAACAATGACATTCCTATTTTAAATAATAAATTAAATCGAATTGAAAAATAATAAATATGGTGCAGTAACATTTTTTTACTTAAAAAAAACTACAATTTTTATAAAAAGTTCAAAACAAATCACATTCACATATAGAAGATCTAATTCTTTTTTTTCCTTTTCGTATCAATAAGTGACTTAATAAGGAGTACAAAAACAAATTATGAAATACGAAATGTTCTTAGCACTAAATAAATTTATTTTATATTGTTTTTAATTAAAAATTTCCACTTAATTGTTTATAAAGGAAGAAAAAACTGGTAACATTTTGTTATAAGGAAGTACTTTACAGAAGTGTAATTTTTAATTATTAAAATATCTATCTTGTAGGAAACAGTTGAAACATGTGGTGTAATATTAATGATAATAAAAGTTATGAATTACACACATTGCAATATTGCATAATAAAATTTGAAAATTTAAGAAATGGTCCCTAGAAATTTAAAAAAATTCATTTGTAAGAAGAATATTGTTAAAGAGATAAGTTATTTCCAATTAAAGATAAATTAAATTAAAAACATTTTTCAATTTTTAACGTGTGGATTATTAATTAATTTTGTCAGCTTTGTATTATTGTTCTTCTACACTAGATGACGCTATGTGTATAAAACCTAAAATGCTGGGTGTCGGTTTTATGTGACGGTGTGCGCGCGCATCGTAAAAATTTACTCTCATCATTTTTCCCTAACGCGCCAAAAGAAGCATAACTTCAAAAGCTCCTATGACACACGGAAAGCGAAAATTACAGCACATTTAACTCTAATGAAAAAACAAGAAAAACTGCTTAGATATGAATTCCATCGTTCCTGGGATATACCCTTTTGAATTCCTTCCCCACCTCTTCTCTGAAATAAGTAAATTCTTTAGCAGCAGTGTCAGTGTCATGTTATTGTATTCCAAATCCGTGGGACTAGTTTTAAACAGAGCAGCACAATACAAAAAGTTCTCCTTTGGAAGAACGATTATACACGTCCAGGGCACTAAAGACACCAACTCAGCAGGACGTGTATATACACCCGCGGCACTTAAGAGGTTAATATATTACTCTTATATAATGGAATTAAATATCTCAAATGGCTCATATTGTGCACTATCGCAATATACACCCACGAATCGCACACGAATTCTAAAATTGGAAAAGAATATGGAATACGTAGTAGTACAATAATATGAGAAATATATAAAGTAATTGTAAATAAATAATAATCAACAAAAATGAAAAAAAAACTAATTTTTATTTTTTAATTTTATTTTATTATTAATTTTAATATTGTTATTATTTTATTATAAAGCATTATTATTATTATTATTATAATTATAAAATAATAATAATATTATAATAATAATTACTAAATAAAACATTGTTATTATCATTAATTTTATTATTACATTTTATTATTTAAAATTTCGGTAAATCCCAGATTCACATTTTAGTATTCGAGCTTGATCTATCAACTATCGGTTAGGCTTCGAATGGTGGTAAGTGGAGAAATATGAATCGAAGCACATGGTTACCAATTAGGTACCTGAGACACGGGCAAAATTGGAGTTGCTAATTTGACGAGATATCTTGAAAGTTGACATTGTTGCGATAATGCTTAAGAGTACCCTCAAGGGATAAAATAAAGTAAATTTATATTGGATCTCAGCTGAAAAAATGTATACTCAAATTCTTACAAGAGATTGAGCTCACATAAAGAGTTCAGACTTAACTTATTCAACACTTCTCTCTCTTCTAATTCTGTTTATATAGGGTAAGGCCACCGTTAAGGAACTTAAATAAACTTATTATTTAAGAGTATAGTACAGCGTTTCTCAAACTGTGGGGCGCGCCCCCCTTGAGGGGCGTGATAGCTCTACAAGGGAGGCGCGAGCATATTGAAAAGTTGAAAACTAAAGATTATTCAAAACATTATTAATTAACTGAAAGTAAGCATACAAAATACTTTCTGACATAATAAAATGTAAAATATACATTTACTGATATAATACACTTATAAAAAGTATCTGTATTGTACAATGTATTTTATTATTAATTTAACAATACTAAGTTAAGAACAAGTTTGATTATTACCAATGACCCCATAGGCTTGTATCAACAATTATCTTGATGATTTGTAGGTTTATAAT
>BMAV01010905.1:78227-94122 GCA_019973955.1 Trichonephila inaurata madagascariensis
CATTTGATGAAATACGTGTAAAATCACCATACGCTTCTGTAATGGACTTTTGTGCTTTCGGTTTATTAAATAAAGCCTCAATAAAACGACCTCCAAGAACGCTGAACTGACTTTGGGAAACGGTTCGAGAGGAATGGAGTATCATTTGCATGACAAAACTAAGAACAAGTTTACCTTCTTGAAAAATTCAAGCGAGAGCTATTTTCAAGATTTATGGCTATCAGAAAGAAGAAAATTTTAACAAAATATATGGTTTTTATTGATAAAAAGTAACTATCAAAATCATTTCCATAAAGTATAACGACCTTCTGAATTACCAGTATTTTTACGAAGTAGCAGTTGAAAATCAAAGGCGATTGTAAAACAAATCATAGATATGATAAAGTAAAAAAGTGATTTTGTAGTTCAATTTCTGTTCATATACTTCTTAATGATTGTATTTAGTTTTACAATAACCCTACTCCTACATCAGTTTAAATTTTTACAAATCTGCTCCCGAACTAATTTGGTACTAAGACTTTTTGCTACAATAACTTATTTTTCCAAAAATATTTTTCTTGACTAATATACGTGCTTTGATTGCATACAGTACCCTAAAAATACTTCATTTTAATTAACTAATCTGCTTATATATTTAACATGGTTATAAAAATAAGATTTAAGTCCTTGTAAGTATACCGGGTGTACGAAAAGTAAGACTACACTTCCAAATATCAATTACAAAATAATAATAATAATAACAAAGAACTTCCCTTACGGATTTTATATATTGTTCCATAAAAGTAAAATATCAAAGTTTTTCTTTTACTATGCTTTGTGACACGATTTCAATGTGCATATCATTAGTTGAGTGTAACACATCAAGTCTATAAAGATGTCTAGCCACGTTCTTTGAAACATCGGAGGACAATCTGAATGGCTACTGCAATTCGACTTTTCATTCCATCAGATACACTAATTGAAGATTGGCAAACAATTGTTTTCACGTATTCCTATGAGAAGATGTTTAAAAATGTTATGTCTAGAGATCTAGGTACCACGGTATTGGACTTCCTCGTTCCATCCATCATCCGGGAACTTTTTCTCATTTCCAAACTCCAGTGTGGTGATGCACCATTTACGCCGTACATGTGTTGCAAATTTAAATTCGATAAACCATGCTAGAAATAGCAAGAGTTCTTGTGGTAAAGCTAATAGGAAATGAGACGGTTGAAAAAAGGAAACGCAGCACCATCTAGTTTGTATTTTAAGCAGAAACTTTAATCTTTTCTTTATGGAAAAAATGTTTATTTTAAACTATTTTAGAAAAAGTTTAATCAACATTTGTAGACATCCTATATATTGCTTTAATGGACTATCTGACGAGGTTTCCATCTTAAAACTAACTTGTGGTTTTTCTTTGCTATTATCGAAAGATTTTAAATGCCATCTTCTTACAAAGGATTTCGTGATATGAGCTGTCATATATAGTAATTTGAAGTATAGCTAGATATAATAGTCAGGACAATATTAATACTAGTAGAGCAATATAGGCGACCTCATTTCCATTGCTTCTAATTTGATATTCTGAAGAAGTATATGGAATGCTCCTGATTCGTGTACGAGACATGTACGAGACATTCGTGTTGATGGACATGAGGAGTGCTCCAATGGGTCTGCATCCCTTTTAGTTATACCAGATAAGTAGAGTACATTTATTTGTAGTTGAGTCACGCATGTTATAATCTTTCCATCATGTAAACTCTTAGACACTATCTATATTCAATAAATATATTTGTAATATATTTGTGTTGGTGATTTGTTATGTCTCTACATCTACTTTCAGGAACGGAATCTTGAGAGTTATATTTTCAGATTTGGGGGGTCCGTTTGAAATAGTCAAGCAAAATTAAACGGTTGTAAGAAATGTGTGAAATATAATTTCTAATGTATATACGAGTTCTTAATAATATGATATATGTTCATTCATTTGAAAAATATGATATACACTATATAAGATTAAACAGATGCAGTTTATAAAAATAAAAACATCTCAAAATTCTGAAAAGTGAGATTGCAGCAGTCATCTAGTTGTCAAGGCCGCGGACTCAAGGCTGGCATGTCATGAGTTCGAGCCTAGTGTACCTGAAGACACGTCGTATAGAGGGGGCCGATGTACGTTGAATCTGTCGTGGATCAACGTCCTCTTGAGGGTGTGGTGTGGAAGTTAAGAGAGAGGGTGCCAGCTCAGGTGTCACCCGCCCCACTTGGCCATGGTTCAAAATTACGAGGTCCATCGCGAATAGCCCTCGTACAACTTTGTAGTACGACATTAATATAACTCTAACTCTCTGAGAAAAGAGGAGATGTTTGTCATTTTACACAATGAATCGTACATATGAAAGATTTGCACATGAAATTCTATTTACATATACTCTTTTTTAATACACAAGTGTATTTAGATTTAAGCTGTATTATAGTAATACCTGCTTTTAAATAATATATGTAAGGATCATTGAATCATAGAGCATATAAAAAATTTGTATTAAAATGGGCAAAAATGCAAATTTTGTTTATGTATTACTCATTATTTTGGATATATGCTTTTTAAAAAGACTATTATGAAGCATAATCAATAAAGTTATTGCTTTGATAAGAATAATATTTGTCTTTTAGAATTATATACACAATTTGTTTTTAATATTCTCATAGAACGCGAACCAGTCTTTGGCCTTTAATATAATGAAATTTTCGCACATCCTGTCAACGTACACTAAACGCAGGTACTTGTCATAGCAAACACAATTTTGCTCTGCTTATCTATCTTTGCTGAAGGGACAAATTTGACACTTTCTAAATATATATAGTTTTTTTTTTTTTTACTTTAACTGATGGTGTCTCGCAGAGATCTGAAATTTGTTTGCACTTAAAGGAGAAAGAAAGTTGAAGAGAGTCTTCAACTTTTAAATCATTTTGTATCAGAAAAATTTAATTTCGACCAAATAAAATACAAAGTTGCCTTTAAAGCTCTCACCTTTTTGATTACACGAGTTTTTTATTTTATTTACATGTTATATATGTATTCATTTCTTTCATTCTTTGAAGAGAGAAAACAGTCATTTAATGAACCTATAACCTCTTTTTTGTTCCGAATGATTATTAACATTATCTTTCTTAGTTAGGGATATTTAAAGTATTGAATGAAATTCTCCGTCCTCAAATCAAATACAGTTTTACAGCTTGCACCAAAGCAAAAAAAAAAAAAAAAAAAAAGCTTCTTATTATTGCGGTAATTATTGATGGAATTTTCAAACTGTGTAATAGCAACCCTTAGAATGATTAGGATTTGTACACCTGGATAACACATAAGATTTCTGATTTTATAATGTATTTTGAATGAAAAATATTTCTTTATTTCCTTCAAACTATTGTCGATATGAACATTTTTATTTCTAAGAGAGCTGGCAAGATAGAGAAAAGTTTCTTTATGCCACACAGAGATTCAGATTTAAAATACGGTAATAATGCTATGTATAGAGCCCACAAAACAAAAAGGAGCAGTGGAAAGTTGGTACGAAGAAGAATTACATGAAAATAATGCAAACGATTAAAAATTATATATATACGTAGGCTGTTCAATAAGTAATAAGACTAATTTTACTGCAGCAAAACCACTCATCGGAATGTTAATTTCTACGGCATAAGAAAAGTTTGTTGTTTGTATTAACAAAAGCTACCTATAGATGGCGTGTGCAGACTCGTACTCTTGAGTATCACGTGATCGAACTGAAGCTTGTTTATGGACACCTACGAGACGCCCACAGTTGTCGAAATGGAAGCCAAAATCTGCAAAAATCAGCATCGGAGATCTTTGATATGATACGATATGATTAAAGATTGGAACAGGAAGGCAACAATATCTTAAAACGCTTTGTCAGAAAAGAAGCTTGGTTATATTACTATGATCCAAGCATAAAACATCAAAGCAGTGAATGGAAACATCCGTATTCACCTACACTCAAGAAAGCAAAAAGTGTGAAATCAGCTGGTAAAGCTATGACCATAATTTTTTTATTATGAAGGAATTGTGTATCAACACGATGTCGAACCCGGTCTACCATAAACGACTCGTACTACACGAATGTCCTGCGAACAAGGAAACTTAAAAGGAACCTTTCATTGTTTCGAAATAGTTTCCTATTACACCATAACAATGCCCGACCACATATTGCTCGCTGCGTGCTGGATGTTTCACAGCAGAACAAAGTAGAGATTTTACCACACCCTCCATACAGTCCTGATCTCACACCATGTGATTTCTGGCTGTTTTCTCAACTTAAGAAACCATTACGAGGCTGCGTTAACCAACATCTGCGTTATGCACCGCCACACTGGTCCTGCACCGGGTATTATGGTATGGGGCGGTATTGCATATCACTCTCGCACTCCTCTAGTACGCATTGCCGGTACTTTAAACAGCCAGCTCTACATCTCCGAGGTGTTGGAGCCAGTTGTCCTTCCTTACCTTCAGGGTTTGGCCACAGCCATATTTCAACAGGATAATGCACGACCACACGTGGCACGCATTGTCCAAAGGTTCTTCGTCAATCACCAGATTGAATTGCTTCTCTGGCCGGCTTGCTCTCCGGATCTTTAACCGATAGAAAACATGTGGTCCACGGTTGTTCAACGATTGACCCAGATTACACCCCCAGCTGCCACACCAGATCAACTTTGGCAACGTGTGGAAGCTGCTTGGTCTGTTGTACCCCAAGAACACATCCAAAGTCTCTTTGAATCAATGCCGTCTAGTGTGGCAGGGTGATTTCCAACAATGGCGGCTACTCTGGCTACTGATTCTGGCAGGAGCCACACTTCACAGAAGTCTATAAATTTAATTTTTTGATATTTGGTCAACATGTTATCTACAAAATAAATTTTGTTGTGCTATTTCTTGTCTTTCTTGGTGTTGCATTTACGGTGACCAGCAGTGTATTTGAATAATGCATTTGAACTTGAATGGATAAATAAAAAATATTTTATTAATGATTGGAAATTTGAACAGGATATATTTACAAATGAATATTTAGGGGTAGCTAATTGTAGGAATCGAAAAAATGGATAACTCACAACTCGAATGAAAATGAATAGTATTATAAAATATGTGCTCTTTAAGGTATATAGCGAAAGCAAAATATAATATTAATTTTGACGTTCATTTATATTCGAAAACATGTTCCAAATCCGGGTCTTATTCTTTAACACTAAGCGGAGACAGCCGTAATAGATTTGTACAGCATTTCGAAAATGTTTACAAGAAATTCACAAAGTAAAGATAAAAATTAATTTCTGGAAAGAGGTTTCATAAATTTTCACCTAAGTAAAATGCTCTTCCCCACATAATTCAAGCACAAAGAATAACTTTATCTTGAAAATTGTTTCCTCAAACCACGGAAAATTTAGTGTTTAATATATATTTATATCTATATAATTAAACATTACCTTCCTTATTTTCTCTGAAAATTAACCTATGCTAGAATACCTTTGTGACACTCATTGCAAAAGTTTAACTACTGAATTTACTGCTACACGGTGCTGATTAAAGGTATTAACAAAATAAAACCACGACTAAAGTTAAATTATGCTAAACACGCAAAGATCAACCGGGCGAAGTTCCCAAAGCACATGTGTGTAATTGAGCGAACAGTAAAGCGCGCACGCTTTCCCATTTCTGTGTAATTTTCCAATCCCCGGCGACCCAGAATAGCACAAGCTTAACAGTAACATTTGATCCAAAAATCTGCCTCTGGGGAATACATTTTCTCTTGTTGGAAATCCTTTCAAATGTTAGCATGCCACTTGTGGAGACACACAACTACTTCACGTCTTAACTTGATAATGCAATAGACAATAAATGAAGTGTATAACATTCTGTTAATGGATTTATAACATAGTTACTCGAGTACTCTCAGGACTGGAGAATTCGTAAGATTAAATCCTTTTAAAATGACGTAATTCCCTTCAGCATTTTGAGAATTCTTAACACATCAAGTAATTTAATTAATGTATAGCGGTTTACTAAATGATTGAAGTAGTCTTTTGATGAAAGAGAATTTTGAATAATTTATTTCATCATGAGAGAGAAGAAATATTTCATATGTTTAGTGAACATGTGTATGAAAGAAGAGGAATATTTTATAAGTATTTTATTTAAAACAAAGCATACAACTATTTGTGTAATAAAGAATATCAAGTATTTTGGTTCAAGGTTTAAAAAAGTAAAAAAATGATAAGAATTGATATATTATTATTAATAAAAATAAGAAATTGGATTGACAATAAATGTGATTATTAGAAGCCGATAGAAATATGGCAATTTCGTAAAATACTCCTAAGGAGAAAATAAGAAAAAACAAGTAATATAAAAACAATTTTTTTAAAGTCAATTCCTGTTTAGGTCAACGAAGAAATATTTTTTTTAGTTATTTAAATTTAATTAATGAATTAATATTTGAAAATATTGTATTAACATCAAGTGTCATCCACTTCAAGTTTAAGAAAATGTATTTGAACAAGATATATATATAGTTATACTTAGGTTTTATAGCTGTTTTATTTTATTATTCCTCTACTTGAGAGATACATTATTGTTCTCTTTTCATAATTTCATTTTACTGTATTATAAGGTTTATCATCTACGTGTTAGAAATAGGCTTAACTTTTCAATAAAGCCCTATTTTTCTTTTTTTCTATTATGTCGAAAATTTCTGCTGTATGGGGAAGGTAGATCCATAAAGCATTGCTTAACCCTAAATCGCTGGCCTAATTCAGCGACAGCCTTAGAAATCATAATAGGTTTCCAGTTTAGTCCAAAGTCTTTTTTTTTTGTGTCTACATTTGTTGTGTCTCATGAACTCCAATTTCTTTCTTCTTTGGCATTGTAGGTTTTAGAACTTTTTCACTTTTATTTTATTATACTATATATATATATATATATATATAGTCTAATTCTCTACAAACGAGAGATGAACATCCATCAATCAAAATCGAAAAACACAGAGACAGTAAGAAAACCACACAACGAAAGACACATGGGCAGTCGAAATTTAAAAAAATGGATGCTGCAGTATTATAAGTATTGCTGACTTAGGACAGGTTATATACGAAATAATTTAAATAAAAGTGGAGTTGAACATGTTTTGTGGCAGGTTTTTTTTTTTTTTTTGATAAAGGTAACTTACCTAAAAATTGCACTTAAATATGTATGTATACACAGTCGGACCTCTATATAATGAAGTCGCTAAATCGCGAAAAAAATTCGTTATATGGAAAATTCATTATATAGAGGTTCATCCTTTAATATACTGTATAAACCATATAAACCAAATTTTAAATTCATAAACACTATTTATTAAAAAAAAAGCAATTATTCAAGACTTTTTTAAAATTAATATAGGATTATTTTATATGTCTTACTTATCAAAAAAAAGAAAGAAAAAACTGCAAGGAAAACAAGAAAAAAGCATATCGAAGAATAAACTGTATTTTTAATATTAAAAAAATAATCTCATATTAAAATTGATGGATTTTAAGGACATTTTCTTATTTAAAGCATGCAAGTAATATTAAACATACATTATTTTATAACTAGAACATGGGGACACGAGACAACTTCACTGAGTGTGAAAGGGGATATCGAGGATGCTTCTAGTGAGCTGAATGATGGGGGTTGAAGGTTTCACTTCTTGGATGAAACGTCCAGAGTTCTTTATTCTCGGTGAGTTAGGATCTAATAAAACTAGTTCAAGATTTATGACCAACATAAAATGTGTTAAAGAGAGAACAACTTGAAATGTTCAGAAATACTTTAAAAATAGGGAGAAAAAAATTGAATCGCAAAAGAAAAAGTTCATTATGAAGAATTGCACTTCGCTATAGAGAGGTTATTTTACGAAGAAAATCGAGAAATATTCAAGGTTCCAGGAAAAAAGTTCGCTGTATCGAAAAATTCGCAATATAGAGGTTCGTTATATAGAGATTTGATTGTATATATAAGAAGAGAGTGAACTAATAGTAGGAATTGAAAATACATGTGTTGCATTCCAATACAAATTTTAAATTATATTGAAACTTAGCTGAAACCAAATGTACTTTAATATTTTCTTCAATTAAACATTGATCAAATAATTTTGAAATGAAAACTAATACAACGAAAATAAAGATTTATATGAGAAGGGGAATATAAACTTCTACAAAGAAACTAAATTAAATCCTTTGAATTTAACATTACTGTTTAGAATAAATTAAAGACTTTTGAAAAAAATTGTAAAACATAAAGCTTACTGATAACGAATAAAATTTAATGAATAGATAGTGACAGTCTTTGATAAAACGTATATAAACTATTTCAACAAAATAAGTAAGTATATCACTTGAAATATTAATTAGCTTTAAAATGTTTTCCAGATCTTTTCCAAAAATAATATGAAGGAAAGCAGAGAAAAAATTGCATTAAAAATGCTACAAACAATTTTTACATATAAATTGATTTTTTTCTACAATGATGTCAGTTTTTCTGCAAAAGAGAATTTAAATTATTTTGATGTTAAAATAAATTTTATTTGAGTTTTTAATACTTCTTTTTAAAAAGTTTGAAACCCAAAACTTGTCACACAAAAAAATCCATTATATCTTGTGGATAAAGTTTTTTGTAAGTATATATATGCACAAACTAAAAAGAAAAAACACAATTTAAAATACTAAGCAAAAAAATCTTGATAGATGGATTTCCTCAACATTTAGAAAATATGTTATTCAAAACAAATATTGATTTAATAAGAAATTAAAGTTTATTTTGAAATCTAAAAATTCAAATTTATTCATTCTTTTGAAAGATTCCCCAAATTCTATTTTAAATATTTTGATTTTATTCTCTATTTTCTCACCTTCTGGATTCAATATTTTGAGACTATATGATAATTCACATCTTATTAATAGAAAATAGAATAAAATTTAAATATTATCCCCTTTAATTTTTGCAAAAGTTTGGAATGTGAAAATTGATTCTATAACGGAATTTTAATACTAATTTATAAGCTAATACTTATTAAAGGAAATTTTTTAAATTAGCATTTTTTTTTGTTATATAAAACTTTATATGAATTTAATTATTTCTTTATACCCAGCTTCTCTCAAAGATATTTTCAAAAGCTCATTTCATTTTATTTGATTTTAATTTACGTTGCACCTCTGAAGCAACGACCCTCTAATTCTGAACTATTGTCAAGAGACGAGGACCACATCTAAGATTCCTTTTACTTCCACATTATCTCAAGTTAATACTTTGAACTTCGACCAATTTAACGTGCATTTAATCTCTAAGCGACAGGTCTACAATGATACTAGATTTCGAGTGAGTGAGTGAATGAGTGAATATTAACTTCGCACTGTTCATCTACACGAGTGCTTTTGGGGATTGACCACGTAATTTTGGACCATGGTCAAGTGACGTGGACGACATCTGTGTGTGTGTGAGCTGGCACCCTCCTCTTCTAACTACCACACCACACCAATGGGAGGACGTTTCAGCTCTCGACAGATTTAGCGCACACCGCTTCCCTACACGACGGGTCTTTAGTGGTACTGGGCTTGAACTCATGACATGCTTGCCATGATCCGATACCTTGCACGACCACTTCAAAAGCTCATAGATTTTGATGTAGGAAAAAATTTTTAGCAGGATTTGTTGGTATTATAATGTTAAAATATTAATTCGTAATTTTTTATATGACGCGGTTAATACATTAACTTATCTCTTTAAATTACCGTAAAATCCAGCGTATAGCTCGCACCGGCGTCTTACGCGTACCAATATTTTTGAGCTGTATTTTTTTATTTTTAGGTACACTCATTGACAAAAAAATTAGCACATCAAGAAGGAGTCGTCAAAATGAGACGAAATTTTACATACGTAATGACTACTTTGATATAAGTAAATGATTAGAAAATCAAAAAATAAATAAATAAATAAATAAATAAAAAAAGATCATTCATTTCAGACAAAAGGCAAAAGAACAGAGGATTTAATACCTTGTTGAACCCCCTCTATATATAGCGCGAATGCACGATGCGATGCAATCGGACATTGAGGTGTACAAGTTATGTATGATGTCTTGAGACATTTCGTTCCATATTTACTGTAACCTTGCCTCAAGTTCTTTTATACTCGTGGGGGGGGGGCCCAACTTGCCGTTCCAAATGATACCAGATATGCTCAATTGGAGACAAATCTAGGGATCGGGAAGGCCAAGAAAGGGTAGTAACAGTGTGGAGACAGCCTTGTGACACCCTTGCCGTGTGAGGCCAAGCATTGTCTTGTTGAAAAATGGCTCCTGGGAGCCGTTACATGAGTGGCAAAACATGTGGTTGCAGGATGTCATGGACATACCGCTGGGCTGTCATGGTGCCACGAATAAATACTAGGGGTGAATGGCCCCCCATACCATCACACCAGCTGAGGAAGTAGAAAGGGAGATGGAGGGAGGGAGGAAATCTGGATTCGTTGCTAGAGACGACTTGGTTCCATTCCGCTGCAGTCCAGTTTCC
Organism: Trichonephila inaurata madagascariensis; assembly: GCA_019973955.1. NCBI lineage: Eukaryota > Metazoa > Arthropoda > Arachnida > Araneae > Nephilidae > Trichonephila > Trichonephila inaurata. The sequence continues at coordinate 88,812 of BMAV01010905.1, forward strand.
TCTTACGTGGCACCACTCCAAACGGAGGCGTCTATAGGTGGGTGTCAAGGACAGCACACGTAATGGGCACCACGATCACAAATGTCTTTCAGCCAGGCTCCTTCGTATGGTTCGAGAAGACACAGGAATCCCTAGTGAAGATGTTACCTGTGCCTGGATGGTGGCCGATGAAGCAGTTGGCTGTGCTCGTACATTTCTTACGATGTGGCGGTCTTCTCGACGACTGGTCTGTCGAGTGCCTCCTGAGCCTGGTCTTCGTGTAAATGACATCTCTCGGACGCAGGCAGCACCTTTATTACCGGCCTCTGTGTCTTCACAAAGCGTCGCAAGGTGCCCGGCTGAAAGACATCTGGTATCGTGGCCCACATGACACACACACACCGAGGCCTCCATTTGGAGTGGTGTCGTGCACGACGGGATTGGACTTCAATGGAATGGAACCAGGTCGTCTTCAGCGACAAATCTAGATTCAATTTGAGCAGTGATGACTATCGAGTTCGTGTGTGTAGTCCCCATGGTGCACTCCTCAATCCTATCTTCGTTTTACAGCGACACATCGCTCCCGCAGCTGGTGCGATGGTATGGGGTGCCATTGCTTACGATACACAGTCACCCCTAATATTGATATGTGGCACAATGATAGCCCAGCGGTACGTTAATGACATCTTTAGCCACATGCATTGCCAATCATGGCATGGCTCACAGGAACCATTTTTCTGTAAAACAATGCTCGGCCACACACAGCAAGGATGTCACAAGACTACCTCCTCTACATTACCATTCTTTCTTTGCCTGCTTGATCCCTAGATTTGTCACCAATCGAGCATATCTGAGATCATTTGCGGTGGCAAGTTATATAGCCTATGAGTTTGGTCGAATTAGAGGCGCGTTTACAGCAACTTTGGAAAGAGGTGCTTCAGGACATCGTACGGAACTTGTATGCCTCAATATATATATATATATATATATATATATATATATTTGAAGCCATCGAATATAGTAGGAGGCAGTGGTAGGTTGGCAGTTAAGGGTAGCAGAGTTCGAGTTGAGCTGTTCAAAAAATACCGTCCTGTATGAAATTTTGGAACTTTAAGCTAAATTACATTAAAGTAAAGTTGAGAAAGTTCGATTAAATTGCTAGTATACTGTGGTGCAAAAGTTAGGAAAGTGGGGTACAAATCTAGATATATACTTCATTTTTTTTGTGACAGTGGTTAAGAATTAGAATTATTAAGTTTGACTATAAAGCTTCTCATGCAGTTCTAGAGTGATGGAATACAAGGCACACAAAATCAGTCACCTTAGAGGTTAATAATTATTTTTAAAGCATGCTTATGTTAAAAAAAAATAAAGAAATAAAGGATTTTATAAGCTAAAAATGCACTATAAATTTATTAATTCATTTACAATATTCTTTAACCTTGAAAAATATAAGAGTTATTTGATTTATGAGCACATTTTCATAAATAAATGAAAACAAATTTGAAAAGATCTAGATAATTATAGAGAGTAATTATCTCTAATATCACTAGTTTTTTCCTCACATTTTTATGTCAGTTAAAGAAAGTAGTAAGAATCTTTTAAAATCTGTTCTAACTTTAAACAATACATAAAAGTACTTCCTCTTTATTTTACATCCAAAATGCTGACGGTCCTAAGCAAATAAGTTTTTAGGTAGCCAGTTTCATTATAGAACAGAAATATAAATTATTTCTTAAACAAAACTTGAACAATAACTCATTATACTATCAGAAAAGGATATTTTTTGTAAAGGCTTCTTTTTTCACTTTCGAAAATTTTTTGCAATCGTTTGTTTTTTGAGGGGAATTTTTTATGCTGATAAACATGTCCATTTCACTATAAATTATTTCACTATTTTTCTTCTAACAACTATTTCGATGTTGTTAATAATAATACTGCTTTGCGGATGTTTTGTCTCTTAGATGCGTGCTAACTTGGCTTCTTGACAGAGTCTAACATTAATTAATTTATCAAATATTTAATCTCTGTTTCTTTTATATGTCAATTCCAGCTGACTTAGGCACTTCATTTACTAATAATGATGCTTACATTCTCTAAGATTTTTTCCTGCTGTAATTTAACTTTTTGTATGTGTGTGTTAAAAGGAATTAAATTTATTTTGGGATTTGAAATAATGATGAGTAATATTGTTTCCTTTTTTCAGTTTTTTTATATGAGCACAAGTGCTTAAAGTTTTAATGCGTTTAAATAAGATTATTTTTATGGTGCTGAAATGATAATTTAAAAATTAAATATTATTGAAAAAAAATATCAATTATAAAATGTTTTTAAAAAGGCAATACGTCAGAATAGGTATCTTAAATAAATTCTAAATATTTCTTAAGTTAAAAAAATAATTATTAACATACATAAGATTTAAATTAAGAAAATTTATTACGAGGGTTGGAGCATAAATCATGGCAACTATTTTTTTTTTCCTTATAGATATGTGAACGGATCCCAAACGTATATGTGCCATGTGGAAGTTCTGCAGGCATAGTGTGTACGCAGAACATCAGATGGCTCTGTGATAGCTGATAGTAGCTCAGCAAGGGCTGTGAAATCAGTCAGTTGGTGAGTGTCGTGCTATATGGAAGTAACCCGTGTTGAGCAGCACGCTTACATCAAAATAGCCGTTCTCCGACAGAAAAATGCGATAGAATGTCACAGTGAATTAGTGGAGGCCCTTGGGAATAATGCCCAACCATACTGTACAGTTGCACGGTGAGTAGGAAAGTTTCAGCAAGGACGTGTATCAACCAGTGATGAGCAACGTTCGGGACAACCAGTTAGTGTGCGGACCAACTTGGCACGTACCGTCAACGAGCAGCTCATGGATTACATTAAGGGTCATGCACTACATTAAGGGTCTATAGGCCCAGGTTTGTCAAGTCAACTATATGTGTACTGTGTTGTTATTCTTTTGCCCCGTGAAGGCCATATCGCCCTGTATATATACTACCGTAATAAATTAGTGTGTTACTATATTTCAGTGCTATTCATTGTCCACACATGTAGTTAACACCTTGAACTTTCGTCTGTACATGTCCTGCTTTCCAATTGGACTGGTATCTTCAAGGGAAAAAAAGTAGCTGCCATGACTTTTGCCCCAACCCTCATATAATATAATTTATTCTTTAATATTTTTTTTTACTTTACTCCTCTTTATGGGTTTCAGAATTAGTTACAATAGTTTAATTAATTAATGATTCAGTTTCTATTTAAATTTTTAAAATTTTAATAAATTTTTTTTGATGATATTTTTATTTAAAGACTATTGTTCTTATTATACAAGTTCTGTTCCAAAAGTATCCGACCTTTGTCCAGAAAAGATATCTTAATTATTTTGCTGGATTACGATCCTGATCAAATTTTAAGAACTCTGGCGCCCTCACACACTCTCAGGCCAGCATTTCTTCCTCTGCCGAAAACATTTCTGAAAGGCTTCTTTTGGAATATGTTCAACTCCACCATCATTTTCTTCCTTTATCTCATCTCTGCTCTCAAAACAGGATCCTTTCATTGGTCTTTTCCTGTTCTAGAACAGTCAAAAATCACAAGAAGCCAGGTTCAGTGCTGATAGTGTCCAGTAGGCTCGGTGTAACTGCAAGATGTTCTTCCCGTTCAACTGACAAAAGATTGGGAACAGATTTCGCAGCCAATCTCCACATGATCACACTCACACAAAATTGCACGTGTAGAACCTGTACTGATCTTAACTTGCTTAAGAGTCTCTCTTACAGTCACAAGCGACGATTTTTCATTATCAGATTTTCCATCTTTTCAATGACAGCTGCATTTCGAGCGGCTTAGGGCCTTTCAAATCGCTGATCATTCTCTAGCAATCTATGGCCCCTTTTGAAGAGGTTAAGACTCTCATTAACTCGGGCTATCCCGTAGTATCGTCTCCATATTTTTTTCTGAATTTTACGAACTGTTTCACTTAGAAAACCACCAAGCTTTTGACAAAAAATGTGATGCAGTACGTCTGCTCAAGTCATTCTGTAATCTTCAGAGTAATAAAAATCCAACGAACATATATATATATATACAATAGCGCCTCACTCGACTGTCTGCAGGAAACAACTGGTACACTGGAACGATGGGACAAAATTCAGACATATGCATTAAACTGTCACCTCCTACTGTGCACAGTGGCTCCACTTTCGAATTTCTACTGTGCGTGGGAAAATTCAAGGTCGGATACTTTTTGAACATACTTTGTATTTCATCTATAACTTTTGAATTAATATTTTATTTTAAATATTTCCCCCATTTTAAAGGGTTTCATACTTTGTTTTTACGTTAAGTATGTTGAAGTCGCGGTAATTTTTCTATTACAATGCTTCGTCAGATACTAAATATTATGTTGACTATTAATCGTAATAAGCGTAGATTAAGGATCAAGAAAAGAGGCATATTTTCTAATAAATTGTACTTTTTTTATATTACTGAGGATAAAACTACAGGAAGCAACATGAACTTTTAATTACAAATGGAAAAACAAATAATTGTTTTTTAAATTCAAATAGTGAGCAGAGTGAGCTGTATAACCTACATTAGTGCTTCTAAGACTTTCAATGCTTGCGACCCAATTTTCACACACACACACAATCACAATTTTCATCACCCCCCTCCCCTCCATACAATATATAGAATGTAAAAATAATGTACTATGACGTGTAAGGCTGCAATACGACTCTAATTATAAACCGCAAAAACTAACAAGTTAGTATTAAATTTTGTATATAACAAGCCTATGAAAGTCACTAGTATGATTTAAATCTGTTCTTAACTTAATATTGATAAATTAATTAGCAAACACATTGTACAGTACTGATACATTTATAAGTATATTATATCAATATAAATATATTTTGTTTTGCTTCTTTTCAGTAAATTAATAATTTTTTAAAATAATCTTCTATTTTCGACTTTTCGATATGCTCGTGCCCTCAAAGTAGAATTGTCACCACCCCCAGGGGGGGGGGAACATCACAGTTTGAGAAACACTGACCTACATGATAAAAACAATGGTTCGTAATAGATAAACTGTGCTGAAAATGATAAATAAAGAAGCGAACACTTTATCGCAAAAAAAGGTCTTTTTATAAATTCTCAATAAAGGCTCTAATTAAAAATTTGTTTTTAAGTATTTTTGGCGTTTGTATTCTAAAACAAAGATAGTTTGAATAAAATGATGTTAGTAAGGAGTAAAAAACTTGCGTCTCTTAAAGCATATTGAAACTAGACCATGTAAAAAATAATAATAAAACAAATAAATAAAAGT
>BMAV01010905.1:104122-119073 GCA_019973955.1 Trichonephila inaurata madagascariensis
CACCTTCATTCTATACTACTATTTTTTGTGAGGTAGGGTATTTAATCTATATTATTGTGAACAAAAGTTTGCTATTTCATCAAACAGATAGGAGAGCAACATCTATCGGGATGTACATAATGATAAAATTACCAAACCAGAAACAATATCATACTGCAAGGTTTGAATAAATAAGGTGGCTAAATTAACCGTATTTCTAAAAAATGATTACGTCGTATGTTTGTCCAACTTAATTATTCGCAAGTCAAAAAATATAATTTGTAAGGAGATTAAATAATGTTCCCGTTCGACGGAAGGATCACTTGACCATGGTTCAAAATTACGTGGTCCGTCGCTAAAAGCTCTCGTGTAGCTGAACAGTGCGACATTAATATTCAATCAATCAATCGACGGAAGGAACTCGAAGAAATCAGTATTTTGTGTTGCCCTCTTGGCTGACAATAACAAATGCAAGACATCATAGCTTTAAACAAGAAATATATAAAAAAAATAATAATTAAGTCAATTCCTACTTAGATCAAAGGAAAATTTTATTATTTCAGCTACTTTTTATTAAATAGTTACAATTAATAAAAATATATATATACATATGACAGAATCACAGCATTAAGGGGTAATTAATTTTTATTAATTATCATTAAAGTATCATATTGTCATTCAAGTAAATTTCATTTCAACTGAATGTTTTAAAACGTGAGAAAAAAACCTTTTCAAGTTTTGACACAAGTCGCCAAAAGGGTCGCTAAGTCGCCAACGTGGCTGTGTGTATTTGTAATTCTTTAAATAATTAGTTTTGATCAATTAATTTTTATTAATTATAATTAAATTATTGCATTGTCATCTAAAATAATCATGTATATAAAATTTCAGCTCAATTGAGCGCTTTAAAATGTATTTTATTAACGATTAAAAATTCCACCAAATAGATAAATATATAGAGAGTGTGAGTTAATATAGTAGAAATTGAAAAAAAGAGGCTCTGGATATGTTCTTCGATTATGTGAATTTTACTCTTTCCTATGTCTCAATTCTTTTGTCGTAGCAGAGAAGTTTATGCTGTGCTTGTAGTCTTTGCCTAGTAATTGATCATATATATTCAATAAACAAAATATCAGAATATCGGGTGGGATAAGGTAGCAATTTTCATATTCCTTATTTACATTATTGAGGCCGAATTCCATTTATTCTGCACAAATTTCTTGGGATGATATTCTGCAATATTTATAAGTCACAATCCAACATATGACAAATTAAATAATGCGTTCCTACTAGATTTTGAATTTTTTTTTTTACTTGGTATAGGGAAGTTTCTCAGCCACCTCCAGAAAAAAGAAGCGAACAGACTCTCAAATTAAGTACTTAAGAATAAACTTTTGTTCTTCCAATATAAAAAGTGCTTATAGATAGAGCTATTAACCCGTATCTTTATGTGCACTGCAATTCCAATCATTTGCATGTCTTATCAAGGTCTATATATGGTATATACTAAATGACCTTTGGATGCTCCCGCATAAAGTTGAATTTTGAATACCGAAGTCATGTGTTTCTTACATATAAAGATTCTACTTTTGTAAAACAACTTTGCAATTCTAATTAGTTTATGTAGTATTAATTATATTTCAGAGTTTTGTAATTTTTCAGAAATTTATTCGAGATATTCATAAGAGTAAATTTTTAATACTAGTAATTGGCTGTTTCCTATCTGAAATTTAACTGATGCATATTATTAACCCTTCTTTGCATATTTTTACTGTTTTGTGAAATAAATCTAAGTTATATAATTCATGAGCTAGACTAAAGGAAAAACGTTTAAAAATATCCTGATATAAACACATATAACACATAAAATAAGAATAAAAGAACAGTATGATGGAAATATCCCTCATCATGAAAACTTATATGGTGTATATATATATAAGCTCAGTACCAAACAAATAAAAAAATAATACACCCGTGTATTATTTTTGTTCCTGGTGATAATTAAAAAAAATTATTTTTAATATTATCCTAATTTCATCTGTATCGTGGTACTCGTCGTCAGGATTTTCGTCATCAATGTTTTCTTCTGTGTGTGATAACCAATTGCCTTCTAACTGGTCTAAATAATCTTCAATGTACCTCTCTTCTGGGTTTCTCTACAAAAATAACATAAAACAAGGTCAAGAAAGAAAAACTTTAATTTAGTTAGTTGAACTTAATAAATGAATTAATATTTGAAAAAACTGTATCAACGTCAAGTGTCATCCACTGCAAGTTTAAAAAAATATATTTTAAGCCAAGAAAAATGAGTTAAAAAAACTTACTGCTGCCATCTGTTGGTTCCAATTCTAACTTCGTCAGAAGTAACGCGGAATAAATTTAAAGTTAAAAAATAAAATTTAATTAATGAATTAATATTTGAAAAAAAATTGTATTAACACCAAGTGTCATTCACTGCATCTACTACCATCAACAATCAATTTACAATACACCTGTTTTGGGTACAATTTTTTGTTCACTAAATGTTAAGAGTGAAATTTCCATCATCATGCAAAGAAGGGGTAAAATATATTTCATTCATACTAATACATTATATCGAATTAATTACTGGTGATGTTCTTATTATAGGTAGCATTATTTTCCTTATATTTTTTATTTAGATTCTTTCTCAAGTGGAATCAGGTCTATTTATTCCACTTTTTCAAATGCATAAGAATTTTTTTTTTTGACAAAAGAAAAAAAAAACTCCAGCAGTTTTTCTTGGAAAAATATTTTTGAAGTATATATTGCGGATGGAAAAAAGTCAGCAACCTCTCACATTCTATATCACGTCATCCCCTACATCAATTTATTTCTGACATTTATTATTAAAGGCACTAAGTTTATTTTGAACTTTTTAGCAAAAAATAATATGAAGTGCCTTAAGCATCACTCAGAATCAAAACAAATTACGGCAGGTAAGTGTTCTCACTGTCTTATTTCTTCCCCCTCTTAATTGATCAAATTCTGTCATTCTTAAGTTTTAGACCTAAGCCTGAAACAGCACACTTCAATTATTCAACTATTTGCCCAATAAAAACTAATAGGATGAGATAATTTTATGGATTTAGTTTACAAACGACCAGTACACGGAAGAATATTTCTACCAACGAAAATTCATTGCTTTAACATTACAATCTCGTCTATTAATAAAGTTCTAAAAATAGACAACGATTTTCCGTTGGTATATTTTTGGAACTCGCTAATGACAGCCTTCTGAATAAATTAAGGCGATTTCAATTTCGTTCACGTACCCGAAATATTTCTGGCAACCTGTACACGAAGCAGTATAAACATTCTAGGAAATTTTGAAAGCCACCGCGAAAGCAAACCAAGCTCTGTAAGTTAAATTTAGATTTGAAATATTCTTCGAAATCAGAACCTTGTTCAAATTCAAAGTTCAGTGAAGTTTTACAGATTTTAAAGTTATTAATTATTTTTGGATTTATTATTATTTAAGTCTACAGAGTTTTATTCTGGAATTTATTCAAACCATTAATATATACTGTAGTTCATGGAATCCGACCATTTTCTAACGGACTCTAATTAGTTCTTGGAAGTTAATCCCATTGAACTCTTTAATGTATATATCAGCTATTTTAAATTATATAAATGATTCATATGTAGGTCTAAAAATAGATTCAGTTTCAAAAATATTCTATATATTTTCGTAATAATACTAATTGAAAGTTTTGGGAAGAGAGTTGGAATGGAACTCTTAATAAATGTTTTTATATAAAAGTTCCAGTTACAGGTAGTAAAACTTGAATTTTTTTAATTAATACTTTTGTTTTTCGGGAAACTGAATGAAACATTGATTGTCGCATCATGTAACATGAGTGTAATATTTTATTTTATTTTTATATTTTACTTTATAATAATAGTGACATTCTCTCAGTAAAAATAGGTTGATAATAATAATATGTTGTTGTTTTGTAAAAAAAAAATGTAATAAACAGTGTTGTAATGAATCTTTTTTTATCTCCATAAAGCTAGTCTTTCTAAAAGTGACAAGTGATTTTGTAGCTTGTGTTCTGGACAACTTTATTAATAATCAACAAAATGGCTATATAAAAACTGTACACATTGACTAATTCTAAATACAGTCATACATACAGAAAACTAATTTAATATGTAAATTTTATGTTTCAAAGATTGATATTATTATTTCAAATATATGATTATATGTACAAGGAATACAATAGAGGTGTATAATATGTATTTTAAACAAATTTAACTTTTTTAAAAGGGCTGAAAATGAATAATATATATATATACGGAAAATTGCTTATACATCAAATGTGTTTAACTCTCATTGTGATATAGGATTAACACATCCCATTAACATGATCTTCAAAGGATCTCAATCATTTATTTAAAAAAGAAAAAAAAAACTTTTTATGGGCTTGTCTCAACACTATTTATAATGAGTAACAATGTTGTTAGCTGTATTTCAAAAATCAGATAGATTTTTTAGGTGTCGAGATTTAAAAATTAAACAGGCTTCTTCATGAAAATTATATCCTTTCATTTCAAAGCTAATATATCTCAATCAGGCACATCATATGTACTTATATTTATTTCATAAAAACTAAATCTGAATACACACACACAAATATGCACCGAAGAGCCAAAAAATTAGAACCGCTACTCAAAAACATGTTGTGCTACTTTCTGCCTGCAAAACAGCTGCAACTTGCTTTGGCATGGATTCTATAAGTTCTTAGTAGATGACTAGATACAAGTTTTACCAATTGTCGAAGCAATGGCCGCATAAAGTCGAGATACTGCGACATGAAGATGTTTGATCTCAGTACTCCCTTTCTATCAAAACCCAAATGCGCTCTATCAGATTAAGATTCACCAAGTCGGGTATCCAGGACATTAATAAGGATTCATGTTCATGCTCCTCAAACCATTCTAAAACAATTCTAGCCTTTTCACATGGGGCGTTGTCTTGCTGGAAGATTACATTTCCAGTTGGGAAAACAGACGTCATACAAGGGTGCAACTGATCCGCAATTATACTCAAAGAGTCTACAACTTTCATGGCCTCTTCCTCTATAACTAAAGGTACCAGAGTCATCCATGAGATCGTTCTCCGAAGCATAATACTCCTCGCTCCCCCCCCCTTGTCTGTGTAAGACCTGCTGAACATGGAGAACCAACTATTTGCCTTGAAGACAACTCCCTCTGACACGACCATTGACGCGATGAATGATAAATCCTGAACCATGCGATAGACAACTCTCTTCTATGATCTAGTCTCGATGTCCCCAAGTTCACAGTAGGTGCAGTTGACGATACCACTTGGTTAAAAGAGTCCCAAGAGTGAGACGTTTGCTGGACAGTCCCATATCTAACAGTGCTCGAAACACTTGTACTTGAACCTGCATTGCATTGGGTTGTTAGACCCACTGTCTGGCCCCAATTTTCTTTACTAAGCGGAACAATCTTCAACCTTCTGCGTCTTTGATGCTGTATGGACGTAGAACAGCTTAGCATCTACTGCTGGTTTCACCGTCATTTATCCATTTTACACATATACGAAAAACAGCAAATCACGAGCAACTTACCAGTCACGCTGTTTCTAAGATACACGTTCCGAGTCTTTGGGACGTTACAATCAGCCCTCTTTCAAATTCGCTAAGACCAGTAGACTTTCTTTACTCTTGCAAAAGTAAAAGAATGTTATCTTACTTTCTCCAGCAGTATTTAAAAACCATTCTCTCCTAATCACGAGGCTTCCAAGTCATCCAAACGAGTTCATTAAAGAATGTGGAGCTGTTCATAAGGTTTTGGCTCGATGGTATACACACACTCACACAGAGAGAGATAACTTATTTGTTGCGAGCACTCCCTTGACGATAAAAATGGACCTTATTGAGGAATTTGATGAGCATGCCCTCAACATTGTATCAATCAATATTTCTTATCGAAACTACTATAAGTAACGTATTATTCAAATATTTTATCAAGGGCATAAAGGTTGTGCTTTTGAAAATTTTTAACCACTCCCAGTTATTGGATTAAAAAATCGATAATTAATGAATTTCAGATTTTTTTTTTTTTTCAATTAAAGCAAAGAAGAAAAAAACTGAAATCATATGGGAAAAAAAACTTTCACATCATGCTTCTCACATTTTAATATTTTTAATAACTGAAAAATAACTATTAATGATTATTTGCTACATATTCAACATTTTGTTTTTCTGTAAATCATCTCTCGATCTTCACTATCGCATCATATCTAATTCATTATAAAAGTGTCTATTCAAGTTGCTCTAACCAATACGTATGTTTCTTACAAAACAGAGGCAAGAGACATATTTTATAACGCGTATTATGTGAGCCTATATGTTTTGTTACTTGTTTAACATACAAAAATATGCTGTTCATAACGTAATGCGAATTATTTCTACTATTTTATTCTTCAAATATAATCGAATTTCTTATTTGAAGCCTCCATCCGAGCTTGAAAATAAATTTCATCGGGTTTTATTGTCAGCTTCATAGTTTCATACCAAGAAAGTTTCACATTAACATACGAATATTATATCGATATATATTAATATTAATATATTTATCCTCCTTACAGGAGATTTTACTTTTCAGTTTTGAAATGTTTCAGTACATTGCAAAAGGTTCACGAAAAATATTTTATTTCATACTTTATAATTACTCGTAAGAAGCTTTCAATTTCTTCCTGAATAATTCTTAAAATTTAGTATCTTGCCTTCTTTTCGACATAAGGTTTAGATTACTTTTTCGAAACTATATAGGCATTGACCAATCTATTCAAGGACTTTTCGAATAATATTTCTATATAATGAGGCATTACTTATAAGAATTATTTTCTGTTATTGAAATATCACAACAGAAATAAAACACGTAATAAAAAAAATTAAGTCAATTCCTACTTAGATCAGCAAAGAAAAATTTTATTTTAGCTATTTTTTATTAAATAGTTACGATTAAAATATATAAATATGTATATACATATGACCGAATCACAACATTAAGTGGTAATTAATTTTTATTAATTATAATTAAAGTATCGTATTGTCATCCAAAAAATCGTGTATATAAAATTTTAGCTCAACTGAATTCCTTAAAACGTGAGGAAAAAACTTTTTCAAGTTTTGACACCAGTCTCCAAAAGTCTCCAAAAATGATGCCAACGTGACTGTATTTATAATTCTTTAAATAATTATTTTTAATCAATTAATTTTTATTAATTATAATTAAATCATTGTATTGTCATCCAAAATAATCATGTAAGTAAAATTTCAGCTTAATTGAGCGCTTTAAAATGTATTTTATTAACGACTGAAAATTCCACCAAGATAAATAAATAAATAAATAGAGACTGTGGGCTAATAGTAGGAATTGAAAAAGAAAGGAAAAAGAGTTAAGGGAATAAATAATTAAAAAAGTAGTAATAAAATGAAAAGAAGCATATTTATATATCCATTAGTTAAAATGTTTTTTATTATAATAAAAATATTTGGATTGTCGTCATTACTCTTATATATTTTTATATAATAGGTATAAAGTGCCCACCACACACACACATAAGTTAGTGGTCGTGGTCTCGATTTTGTGGACAGCCTTGCTTTTGTTGAGTCCTGGAGTAGAGTTCTGGTGTCACTGAAGCCCTGATGTGTAGACAAGCTGATGCACTTTTAAAGATCTCGAGGCTAGAATTCCTTATGTTGATCTCCTTTTCTGGAAAAAACCTCCGCCCTCCAACAAGTGAAATAATTGTGTGTCTGTTTGTTCACCCTGATTACTTTAATTGAATGCTCCACTTTTAACGCTTTAAGCTTCAAATATTTTAAATTTTATACTTTGACTGTTTAAATGTTTATTTAAATTGAAATCTTACACATTTTTCCTAAAACCACTGGAGCAACTTCTAAAAACATATACTATTTCCCTTCCTCTTACCACGTTCACAATATCTCTATAATTTTCTTCACATTACAATTCCCTACCTGAGAGAATGTGGGGACTATTTTGTCTCTTCTGTCAATTTTTACTTTTTGAAAATAACTGCAAAACAACCACTCTCCTATGCTTAAAATACGTTAACAAATTCATTTCTTTTCGGCTATTTCTCTTGTATTGACTATCTTCACAGTTCATTTACTATACACACACATATATATGACTTTCAAGGAGAACATGTAAGAGTTCGAGGTAAGTTAAAAGCATGTTTAGGAAATGTTAGTGCAGTGCTTCTCAAAGTTTCATTGTTTGTGACTCAATATTCAATCATAATTTTCATTGCGCCCCCCTAAATACAATAACAATATATTGAATTCCAAAAAAAACTCTCCTTTGACGCTAAAGCTACAATACAACTTTAACCTGTTAGGAGTCACCAGCGTATATAGGCGTCTCGTTCAGCCATTGCATGAATTGCCCCGTACGTATATATTTCTCTTCGAAGTTCAATCTCCTCTGAGCACTTCTATCCGTAAAATTATTCCGAAGGCTTTGGAATGCAATAAAACTATCTTGACAGTGTTAGCGAAGGATTTACTTATTTCAGAGAACGTTTTACTTATTTATTCCTTTTCATTCCCTTAATACATCATATACTCGATACGGTGACACTCAGAGCGTAACTTTTAATCTGAAGTTAAGGGATCAATTATAAACCATATAAAAAATTATCCAGATAAGTGTGTTAATTTTTGTATATAGTTTTATATATGAGAAGCCCATGGTGTCAATGGTAATTATTAAACTTCTTCTTAACTTAATACTGTTAAAATAATTATAAAATACATTGTGGATTACTCATAGATTTATAAGTGTATTTTGTCAGTGCAAATGTATATTTTATTTTTTATTATGTCAGAACGTATTTTGTTTATTTACTTTCATTAAATTAATATTTTTTTTTAAATAATCTTTTGTTTTCGACTTTTCAATAGGCTTGCGCCCCCCTCGTCATGGCCTTCTAGGGGGGCGCACCCTACAGTTTGAAAAACGCTGTGCTAGTGACATGATGGAGATATTTTTTCATTCAACCTATGAAATCACAAATGATTACTACTAATATAAGCTGAAAAAACCTCGAAAAATCATTATCATTTCCTTTTGTTTTGAAGCATTTCCTACTCAAGGAACCGGATGCGTGAGCTTATAATGTTTTCTTTATTAAATGAAATTCACTACATCTATAGCACTATTTTCTCTGCAATCTTTTCCAATCGTTCGTAGAAAACTAAATTGCATTTCTCCAGTTACTGTGGTTGAGCTCGTTCAGGCTTAAAAAATAAGATATTTGCTCAACTAGAGATGAGCAGGAATTTCTGTGGAATTTTCAGTGTTACACACCTGCAAAAAACATTCCACGGATAAAACAGATCAACGAAGAAAACAATTGAATTTTTCGTTCATTTTACTTTTCGGCCAAAAAAGATAATGTGCTTTACGAGTTGGATAGAAATAGAGAAGAAGATAGAGAATGTTCTTTTCCCATTCCGTTTTAATATCTATTTTAGTCTACTAAAATTTCCTGTACCATAATGTGAGAGTGTATATAAATTTCCGGAAGTTTTATTTAAGCTTCATTTCTGTGAAACTAAGTTAGAACAGTTGCAAATTTTAATCTGCAAGTTCCTACTACTGTTTTTTACTAACAGAAGATTTCTTCTAGAAGATTATATCCCAGAAGATTTCTTTTAGAAGATTATATCCCAGAAGATTTCTTTTAGAAGATTATATCGCAGAAAATTTACTTCTAAATTAAACTTTCTCGTATCCATTGCTCTGTTTAAGCTTTTTGACTTTGAAAATGATATTAAGCAAAATTTAGCTCGTATATAAAGAATTAAGGATATTACCTAAAAGTCTGTAATCTTTTCCATTTGCATCTGCAAAGATTCTGCATAAATATATAGTATGAAATTCGTGAGACAAATATGAGTATTTTTTCCCTAACTTAATAAATTTATATTTTACTTATAAATAAATATATCTCGTTTCATCAAATGCATATCTTTATGTTTAATGTAGAATTATTGATACATTTTCCAGTTGTTTATATTATTACTACCCATTACTCCCTCACCGCCTTTGATGAGTATTGTATGACATTGTAAGACTATGCATTCCTTTTTGAATTCCTACTATTAGTTCACTCTCTCCCTATATATATTTATTTGTTTATATAAATATATCTTGTTCAAATTTCAATCGTTAATAAACTACTTTTTATTCATCCATGGAAGTTCAAATACACTTTTTTAAACTGATGTTAATACAGTTTTTTTTTCAAATATTAATTCATTAATTAAATTTTAATTTTAGTTTTAAATTTATTCTGTGTTATTTCTAATGAAGTTAGAACTAGCACCAACATATTTCGCCAGTAAGTTTTACTAGCGAATTTTTTCTTGGCTTCAAATATAATTGTTTAAACTTGCAGTAGATAACACTTGTTGTTAATACAGTTTTTTCAAAAAAAATTCATTAATTAAATTTAATTAACTAGTGTAAAATTTGTCTCTGTTGACTTAACTAGGAATTGACTTATTATTTTTTTATGTTACTTTTTTAGGTTATTGTTATCTGAATCGTAGTATTGAGCCTACAATTGTATTGATAAATATTCTTATAGAACTCGCTTCTTAGTAAAAAAAAAAAGGGCAGGACTTGAATTTCTGAAACAGAAGTACATTTATCATATACGCTCTTACACACACACCCATACAGCCGATTTCCTCAAATACCATTTTTTGAGTATCTGTACTTATTAAAAGTAACGTGTGCTTCACAAATTCCAAGTCTTGAAGTCTAATTGTTTATAAATGTGTGTGTGTGTGTGAGTGTTTTTTACCTATAAGGCCCTCGTAATTCTCTAGGGAGTCAATCTCAGCAAAACCCATTATTTGTGGAAATCTACTTAAATATGTTTACCATAATAAATATGTTTACCAAATCGAAAGTCTCTTTCTAATAGATCTAAAATAGGAATTTTCGCTTACAACGTCCCCATAAACCCTCTTGGGAGTCGATTTCTGTTTTACCTATTCTTAGTGGATTTCTATTGAACAGAAGTGATATGCTTACCGAATTTCAAGTTTATAAATCAATCTAATAGTTCCAAAAAAGGTATTTCTTTTTATATACAATGCCTCCATAATCCCTCTTTAGAAATCAATTTCCCCAAAATCCATTATTACTGGATCTCTATTTAACAGAGAAAACACGTTTCCCAAGTTTCAAATTTGTAAGTCTAATTGTTCAAAAGAGGGAATGTTTTTTTATCTGCAACGGAGAAAATTAACTTCGTTCTGTAGATTCTTTGCAGAATGCGGTAAATCAGTGGCCTATGAATCACGATTGCTCTGTCGAAATATAGTCTTCACATTGGCGTAGTGTAGAAGTTTGGAGAGAATGGGTTGTCAACTCTGGTGTCATCTTCCTCACTTGATCTTTGTTCGAAATTTCGAGGTTCAATTATCCTAGCTTATTTTCAAAGAGCTTCATTAATAAATAGTCAAATCAAATCCTTACAGGACGTCGCCCAATTTGATTGTTAGCTTTATATCCTGGTACAATAGAGGACAGTCGTGTAGAACAATGAAGATATTAAGCTCAATTATGGCTCAGAATCCTCCCTTTATGTGGTGTGAAGATTAGAAGCGAGAAATATTATTCAAATATCCTCCTTGTTATCCGATAGAGGCTCTAAACTACGAAGTCTATAGCCAATAGCCCTCTCTCTATATATAAGCTAAATTAATTCAACCCCAATATTATATATTCTTTAGAGGAAAACTATATTCATCATTTTAGCTTAGAATTTGAAATATATATCTATATATTTAATGTGATTAGTATTCTCTGGGGTATGAAATGATTTTAGATAGGGCAGAATTAGGATTCAAAGCATCTCTGGATTGTTTGCTCGGAAGTTTTTCTATTTTCAAATTAAATTATTACACTTTATATAATAGATCGTATTTATTCCTAATTTTCAATTCCTACTGTTAGTTCACACTCTCCCTGTATATATAAATATTGTTGAAATTTTCAATTGTTAATAAAATACTTTTTATTCACCCATTCAAGTTCAAAAATTATTCATTAATTAAATTTAATTAATGAATAGTAACACACAAAAATAATAGTCCAACAACATATATAAAAATCAAAATCGTTCGTTGTTTCCCTGTAGTGCAATGGACTTCTAATCCAAAAGTCGTGGGTTCAAATCCCACCTGATATGGCCTAATTTCTGAGAATGTGTTTTCCTTTTACTATACTATTTTATTGGAATAATTAAATTTAATTAATGAATAAATAGTTACAAACAAAAATGATAGTCTAACACCTTATATAGAAAGGAAGATGGAAAATTGCAAAGCCAATCACTTTCTATTTTGCCAATTAATATTGTGATTCTGTCATATGTATATACATACTTGTATCACTTGTAATTATTTAATAAAAAAAGTAACTAAAATAAATCTTTTCTTTGTTGATCTAGTAGGAATTGACTTCAATTTTCTTTTCTTTTTTTTATATTACTTGTTTTGCTTATTGTAATCTAAATCCTAGTATTAAGCATTTTATGTTAATTGTTATGTATGCGAGTGTGGATCATGAGAGATTAAAAATAATTCAGATAAAAGCAAAATTTTTATTTGTTCTTTGAATTCAAATATTATTTAATTTTTATTTTTCTTGTTCTTCTAAAAGTATATTTTAATTTTAAAGGAAGGTATTTTAACAAAGGGCAAGATTCATAACGTTAAAGTCAGTCAAACATCTAATGATGAGAGGTTAAAGCCCGGCCGTGCTGGGCACTCTGGTCATTCCTCCTATGACTATTAGTTCTTTCGAAACTTTGTCTGCGTATTCACCATTACAAGTTACACATTTCTTTTTTAGAATTTTTTGACATTTTGAAGGTCACTGTTGTAGAAATCAGTGGATTGTGTAGAAAACTGTTGTTCCACCTCTAGAGTGTGAATGAGTTCACTTGTGCTGCCAATTCTCTTATTTTACAATTGTTTGAGTTTTGGGAATAAGAAAAGTTCACTTGGAGATACATAGGGAGAATAGGTTGGATGTGACCAACTTTCTATACCCCAAAATTTTGACTCCTCAACTTCTTTACTTTGATATCAACTGTTTAAAAGAAAATTAAATAAGATATATTTCAATTAATTTTCCATGAGCTTCATGGAAATTTCTATAAATTCTTCATGGAAGAGTTATGTAGTTTTGACAAAAATTATATAATCTGATATTACTCTGATATATATTCTGCGTAAACAAAGTGTTGACAACTTAATGACAAAATAAAATGATCAACAATAGTCTTAGAAATAAATGCTTGCAAATTGTGTGCTACTTTAATTCCATAGTCAGAGGACAAAAGACGAAATCTTCTTAAAGAATATACTTGAAACATGGTTTCGTATTAATCGTGGTTTCGTAATCTCCTAAAGCATCTAAGAGTAAAAATACATTCTTTCTCAAATCTCTCCAACAACAAGTAATGGTATCTTTCAAGAATAAAATTTTACATAAATTATTTCTCAACTACAAGTCCCTAAAAGCACCCTCTAGTGAATTTTTCCTCCCCAGAAATCTTCTTCAAGATTCCCGATTACTTACAGGCCAAACCAGTAAACTATTCGGAGATGGGTAATCTGAACATTGTTGCTGTAATAAGGATTTTATTTTCTCTTCCGGAAAAATTGAGTGAGTAGAATTCAATGGATTATAACTTTTTTAGGGTAGAAATAAAATTGTTTCTAAGAAAAAAGAAACTAACCTCCTTGTTCCACGGATTTTTCCTCGGTGACTCGCAACAAATAATCTCATTTATTCTGAAGCTTGTTAAAAGTATTCGGAGTTTTAGTAGAAAAATAAACTGAAATTTGTTTGAAAATGTGGTATTTCTATGCTTAAGAGCACACACTTATACACACAGTTTTAGTCCTGAAATGTTTGAAAAGAGGTCAGAATTGGTTGGCAACAAGAGGAAAATAACAATAAGTTTCCCACTTACACACTAGCAAATTTTTTTTTGAGCCATTGAACATTTTTTTTTATATCGAAAGCTGTTCAAATCGATTTTAATCTTTAAAGTAAAGCTTTCAGAATCCTTCCGCAGATTTGAATATTTATGCAAATCAGTATAGAACTGTTTGAAATAATAATAGACTTTTTAAAATGCATGCTCTTCGTATTTTATGACACAAATCTGACGGTAAATATAAACAGAGAAAAGAATTAAGCTTTCACAACTTAAATATATACAAGGAAAATAAAACTAACCATATAAAAATATGTGGCTCCCTTGTGATATGCAGAATATAACAAACGTGAAAATATGTTTTGATTTGTCCATAGATAAATAATAAATCTCTCCAATGTTTCTCGGTCTTAGTGTTATTTACAAAAACCAGAACTAAAAAGCTATTTTATGATTATTATTTTTTTATTGAATTTGTTTTCCAACTAATTATAAAAATGTTTTCTTATAGAGGTTTATGATAGCTTTTTAATGTGTATATTTAAATTATTTAGGTTGGACTCCGCTAATAAAATATTGATTGAATAATGGAAAATGAAACGAAGCCTCAAGTTCCTAAAATATGATGTATTTATAATGAATAGCAATTACATTCATTAATGAAATACATAACTTTGTTGTTACTATAAAAAAAACTGCTTTACATAAGAATTTTACTATAAAATCAAAAAGCATTGGATCGTATATACACTGCTGGCCACCGTAAATGCAACACCAAGAAAGACAAGAGATAGCACAACAAAATTTATTTTGTAGATAACATGTTGACCAAGTATCAAATGATTTAATTTATTGATTTCTGTGAAGTGTGGTTCCTGCCAGAATCAGTAGCCAGAGTAGACGCCATTGTTGGAGATCACCG
>BMAV01010905.1:134938-174484 GCA_019973955.1 Trichonephila inaurata madagascariensis
TTTCCCTTCGCATTTACATTACAAAAAATGTTGGTATGTCTGAAAGAAGTGAAGCGATGGAGAAGAAACTATCCAAAAATGTCATCAGTTATTATATGAAGTGAAGCATCAGTAGCGACCTTTTCAAAAAAGAAAGGGAAAAAAACATATTAATATGTGTTATTTCCATGAAAAAAAAAGAGCTCACTTGCATACCAGGTACTTTAGATGTATGAATCTGAATAGCATTCATTTCCTTAGCAGAATGAAAGGAAGAATGAAGTTTTTTTTCTGTAGGATTTACATTACATTCAGATTATGTTACATAACATTCCAACAATTGTTTTTACCCCTAAAAATATATTACACTACTTAAATAGTAATTATGTAATTCATCCAGCACATGTGGTAACTTATCAGAAAATACAATGCTAAAGTAAAGATACTTTTTAATGTTTCGGTAGACATATTAGAAAACAAATATGAGCACATTTAGAAATTAATAAATCAAATAAATTCTTTGTTATTCCACATTTCGACGTCATTAAATATTTTAAAGTACTATACATTTTTTGTATCTGATAATCTAAAATAGATATATTAATATTCCTTAAACTGTACCTTTCATTATTTTACTATTATTACTTTTAGCACTACTTAGATATCCTAATTTATTTACAAAGCCCCAAATTTTACACCAGTTATACTAAACTTCTTAGATTCCGACGAAAAGGCGAAAATAGGCTGCAAACATATTTTCGAAGTATTATAAATTCTTAAAACGATAAACAATATTTACGAAAGCATTATTCCTTATTACACAGACACAAGAATCTAACATTCGAATCTCACTTTCTCCTGTTTCTTTACGCTTAACAATGGAAATATCTATTAGTCCATATAAATATATAAACACACACACAATACATTTCCTCTTTATTTAAAATTTAATATATTTTGGAATGTCTTTGATCTTCTCTTTCCATGTTACCAAATCCTTTAATGGATAGAGTAATGTTAATATCCTTTATTAGTACGCTGTTACAAAAACATTTTGAACTAACCAATTTTGACTAAAAGCTCTGATTTAGTGCTTGTTATTGAGTAAAATGGTGAGTATGAATCAGAACTTATAATGGTTTTTCTTATTCATTTCAAAACGGATTATTAAATACATGCATTTGACATGTATTTGTAAAAATAATGCCTCCACGCGAATCAGCTCCATAAGCCACTTACGCTAATGGCGTAGCTAAGCCTAATGGAATGAAAGACTCAGAAAGTATTAGGAATTACACATATGTAAATCGTATTTTTCTAACGAATAACTAGATGCAACTGGAATAAAATGTACGTAGACAATGGAATCCATTCTAAATTGCGTTAGTGTATAAATTCCCAAAAATAATGCAAAACATGTTATTTTAACGATCAATAGAAATATAGCTGTATAAATTGAAAGGCGAAAAACAAAGTATTACAGATTACAAAATTGTTTTGCCATTTCCATTTGGGAAAACTCACTGCGACAAAACATGTATTTTTAGACAGCGTGGTGAAACATTTGCCCTAGGGACAGATCATGAGATAATTAAAAACAGCAGAATATACAAGAGGAGCTTACATAAAGAATTTAATTGAATTGTACAATTTTTGAGGTTGGCTTATCTATTACAAAAAAAAATCAATTATAATCTTCTTGTAATTCTGTTACAAAGGTACCTCTCCGATTTTAAGAGAGAATCAGCTATTATTAGCTAATATAATGTAATCTTGTAGATGTAATACTTTGAAAAAATTATTCATTCAATTTGAGATTTCATATTCTTTTTCTGATTTTTTCTAAAATTCAAAAGTCTTTTTTGCTACTTTTATTAGCATACATTGTAATGCGAATAACTAAAGACCCAAAGTCAAATAAATGCGAAAATATCTTTTTCGCTGAATACTCCCCCCTATCACACACACACACACACACACACACATATATATATATATATATATATATATATATATAATTCACCTAAATTTTCTTTTAAGTGTTTTTAATTCCTAATGGTCTTCAACCCTCCAAGACTTTTCGTAATAATTAATTTCCAGTTTACACTCCTAATGGGATATTACCAGACCCTTATCTCTCCAAAACTGAAACTTCAGAGTTTTTAGAATAGGATGATGCAATTTTGCATCACTCGAGAATTAGGACCAATCGGAAAACCCTTTACTGAAAATCATTATGTTTAATAACTTCTGATTAACTATGACTATAAATTCACAAGATCTCTGTAACGGACAATGAATACTTTTGTGAATGTCCTAAATGTAGTCTCGGGTTGTATGCGAGAGCTTGCGTTGTATTTCATCGCTGTTCGTTGTGTGTAAAATAAAATAAAGGAAACTAAAAATGCCAAATACTGAATACTGAAATACCACCTTACTGAAAATGAAATGGTAACATTATCATATCAAAGAATGTTTTATTCAGAAAATACATCAGGAAAAGCAAAAACACACACTTACACTTAATACATTTGCTCACCTTTGGCTATAATGCAAGCTGCTATCAAATTAGACATTGGACAGTAGAGTTGGCGGATGATTCCATATGGGATTGATTACCATTAATGTTCCATTTGATGTGATCCAGGAACCTTCGGAGAAGCCTGCTCATGAGAGTGATATTTGGTGATCGTGTTGACTGGAAAATTGTTGGAGAAACCTGAAGACACGCGGAAGAAAAAAAGCATGTCGTGTGTGACTGTTCATTGTTTTAGAATCTCATCAACATACCGTCGTGCTGAGAAAGTTTCACAAGTGATAACCATAGGAAGCTGGATTTTAAATGAAGGGGCACCCCATACCTAAATTTATATTTTTCTGTCTGTTCGGTGTACGAAGTATAAGAGCTCCAACACTGTCCTACAGTCAGCTCTTTGTGGTCACTGATGTCCCTGGTGTTTTGGTTAGACGTATCGATGAATCCGTCTTGAAATTAAAACAGATAAAAGAAATTCTTACTTATTAAATTAGAAGTGTTTTTGATCTATCTCACTTGGAAAAAGGACTAGGCACAAAAGCATTGTTGGAATTTTGTGCATTTTTTTTAAATACTGATTCGCATGAGACACTTAAAAAAGAAGTCTTAAAAAGGAGGGATAAAACAAAATCATATTTCACACTTTACTGCCTTTTTCTACTATTCTATTATAAAATCAGAAAGAATGTAGAATATAAAATGTGACAGCCAATCACTAAACACGAAATAATTTGCCGTACTTTTAGCGAATAGGACAACCAATGAATTAATGTTTCAAGAGTCGGCTAATTTATTTGCATATAATAAATACGTCCTCATTTGCCCCTGATATCATTTTAAATGCATACATTATCGTAGAAAGTAAGTTTTTCCCCTCAAAAATGGCTTCTTTAAGAAATTGATACATAGTTTTTACCGCAAATGTTATATCTGACCTGGCTATTCACAATAAAAGATAAACACCAACTTAAAATTCTATACCATATTTTTCTCATAAACTTTGTTCTCTTTATCTCATGTTCTTTTATTCTATCTGAAAAGACACAACCCACTTTAATAGGTAATTTAATATGTATTTTAAGAAAAATTTTTAAGCCTATCATAAATTTATCTATGTATTCTGATGTAAATACGTAGTCTTATATCTGGTCTAAATTCACACGAAGTCTATACCTCTTCTATACCTAACAAATCCCAACTCTGCTACTTGTAAATTACTTTTTTTATTTTTCTAATTGAAATTTTGAGATTACTTTGATATTTGCCAAAAACAAAAACGTTATCGATGTATATCAATAAGATACACTTCTTTTTTATACAAATTATTGCATAGTCTACTGGGTGATATCCAAAACTTAATAAAATATTGTTAAACTTCAAGCTCCTTTGTCTGGCATTTTGATGTAATCTGTCAATGTTCTTATGCATCGTGCAAACACAATACTCGCATTTTTTTTACCACATATATCCTTCTGGTTGCTGCATATATAATTTCTATACAAAAAAGGGCCTTTTATATATATTTGAATAAGATTTAATTTTAAAATATACATGCTAACACACAAAACAAATGAAAATTTTATTGTATTAAGGTTTACAAGTGGTGCAAAGGCTCCATTAAAATCATTACTCGTTATTAATACCTACTTCCTTGAGAATCTAGACTAACTTCATATTTCCCTACATTACTTTTCTTGTCGTTTGTTTAATATTAAGTACACACTAACGTAAAATCATCCTTCATTTAAGTATTTAGAGCCCCAAACCCCTGTATGATCAAAGTTGAGATCTCAGAAAACTTCTAATTTTCCATTTAAAGTACTTAATTACGATAATGGCTGTTTATAAGAACATAATTATAAATGTAATGTTCAAAAAGTATCTGACCATGAATTTTCCCTCGCACTGTAAAGATTCTAAGACGGCGCCACTGTGTACAGTGGGAGGTGACAGCTTAATGCACGTGCTTGAATCTTTTCCTCCGTTGTTTTGTACCAGTCGTTTCCTACAAGCAATCGAGTGAGGTGCCGTTATATGTGTTCGTCGAATTTTTATTTCTCTAAAGATGGCTAAACGACTTGAACAGAGATACTGCATTGTATTTTTTTGTCAAAAAGTTTGGTGATTTTCTAAATTAAACAATTCGTAAGATTCAGCAAGTGTTTGGAGACGGTGCTATGGGGGTCACACATATTAAGGAGAGGTTTAACTCATTCAAAAGTGGTCACACGTCGGTAGACAGTAACCAGCGTTCTGGAAGGCCACAAACCACTCGAAATGCAGCTGTCGTTGAAAAGATGGAAAATCTGGTAATGAAGATCGTCGTTAAACCATACCAGAGACTGTTGAACAAGTAAAGATCAGGGCAGGTTCTCCATACGCAATGGACCAATTTTGAATTTGATTAGGATCTTAATCCCATAAATTAGCTACGATATTTTTTCTGGCCAAAGATCAGATACTTTTTTATCAGATCGTGTGGATCGAAGTTTACTTTTATATATTAAAACGAAACATATATGTTGACATAACCAGACTGACGAAAATGTTACCAGTATTAGAGTAATTCCGTTCAATCGATGAAACATGAATCATATTTTGTTCATCCAAAAAATCGCAAGCGCATTTAATTTTTTTTAAGTTATATAATTCTTTATTTACTGTATTTAGTAGCCCAAGGCTTTAAAGAAATTAAAATTTCAAACAAAAATGACATTTCATATAACTTATACGTCTAACATAATGCAGCCATGAATAAAATTAACACGATTTTTCATTTACGTTCTAACATGTTTCTCTAATCAAAGGCCTTTTAAATAGAAAAATTTTTTCCAACGTATAAGTGTAGCCTTAATTTAATACCGATGTGTGGGAAGTATAAAAAATCACATAAAAAATAACCATCGTTATTTTTTTTTGGACGTGGAAATCCCTTTTTTTTTATCAAATAGCACTAGCCAGAAGAAACCATGAATCAAAATTAGGAGAAATCCGTTGTTCCACGGTTATAGCTTTGAAAAAAATCTTCTCAAGAAAAGTGGTTCGTTTTGCGGGGGCAAGAGGGCTTTGTGTCCATTCTTGCTTATTCCTTAAAAGATAAAAATACGTATCTGTGTGTGTGTGTGTGTGTGGAGGACCGTAATCAATCAATCACAACGTAAGTGCTTACTTATGTATGTGGATGACACAGACATGGCTAGTTTTTGTGTTCTAGCTGTGGAACTGTGTATTTACTCTGGGAAAGAAGCATGGTAAATAGAATAACAGAAAAGGACGTGCTCAAGAACTCTTAAATTATATAAAAAAATGCTGCTATTAGAAAGAGGATAGCAGAATTATAATGGACAGAAAAATTTATTAGCCTAACGCTGAGAAACTTAAAAATATTTCTAGGAAATATAGTGTAATCTAGGAATTTTAGTTTTAGGTACGTGATGTTGGTTTCGTATCGGATCAAAAGAGTTGTAACAATGTTTCATAAACAGTGATTTCAAACGTATTTAGAGCAACGCTCCTCAAACTGCGGGGTGCGCCCCTCCAGGGAAGCGTGATAGCTCTAAGTGGGAGGGGGGTGAGTATATCGTTAACTCGACAATAAAGGTTTTTAAAAAATTATCAATTTACTGAAAGGAAGCAAAACAAAAAACTGGCATAATAAAAAAAAATATATACGTATACCCTGACTTATATACTTATAAATGTATCAATGCTTCAAAATGCATGTAATAATTAATATATCAATACAAAATTAGGAGCAATTTTAATAGCTACTAGTGACTCTCATGGGCTTGCCTTGCAGAGCAAACTTTTTTTCAAAGGAAGACGGTTGCACAGACGTCCTATAAGATGCTCAAACGATTGCATATAAGTCCACGAGATTTTATCATAATCCTATAACATGCTGTACATATATGAATATTTTTATATAGGGTTCTTCCTTATATATCCTCAGTAATCTTTGGTTTTCAGTCAAAAGCTGGAATTACTATAAAAAGTTAATCCTAAAAAATGTGTATTAATATAATCTCTAAGATTAAATACGTATAGTTGAATTATTATAAGATGTAGAATTATCAAATTAGAATACCTTAATCTTATTTCTTCTTCGAATTAAATTATAAGAATAAAATACTTATTATTCACATATCCTTAGTAATTTAATTTTTTAGGACGTATAATACGAAGCTGCCACTTTATCTACAACGCCATTTTTTTAGACCCTTTAGGCTATCCTTCAGATACATCAATTGAATTGCAATTATACATAGAAGAATATGGCAAAACATTTTGCTTCTTTTTAGTGTAAATGAAACAACTGTGTTTCATTATAAAAAAGTTTTTTTCTTTGTTGAATAAAAAAAAACATAAAAGGAAGTTCTTTTGTTTTAGTTCTAACAATTGCAATTTTCATCTTCTAAAAGTGAGTAAGAGTTGTCTAAAGTTAATTTTTTCTTAGAATTAAAAAGCGTTGTCATCAAACTTTTTATAATGCTTCTTAGACAATTATTTAATCAAAATAGTCCTTTAGGTTGTAGGCCAGTGTACACATTTCCATTTTCTCAAGTATTAAATACTCAGTAATCTACCAATACAAAGATTTATTTACCATACTTTGCTGGTTTTATTTAGCACATGCTACCTAAACAGACATCGACTTCTAAACGGTTGTAGGTGTCCATCAGTTGAGACATAATTTCCTAAATTATAGATATTTTTGACAATTCTCAACATATTTTTTTTTAAAAATTTCGTACCGTGGATAATTTATCTAATTATCGTCTGCTTTGTGGATTTCGTATATGTATCAGATCATATACATATAAGAAGGAAACTAAAAACTCTTTTCTTACATAGTTGCACGGAATATTTCTATTTCTGAACCATTTATCACCCAAAGATCTTTTATGCTCACATGATAAAATTTGTGAGAGCACAAATATGTAAGAGCCCTTTAAATGCTTTTATTTCAACTTCATTAGTTTGTTTCCATCCATTCTCGAGAAAATTTTCTCTGAATGATTGAATAAAAATGTTAAAATATTTCCTTTACGGGTCTGTCTATTCATCAGATATGGAATTTCTAAACTTCTAGCAGTGTACAAACTCCTTTTGAAATTGGTGTGTTTTGTTGTAGGAATAGGGAATAGTAGGAATTACAGTAAAATATGTTTTTCGCAGAGTTCGCATTTTAGCTCAAAATTTTCCTTCTTCTATTTCGTTTCATTATACCATCGTTAAATGCATATTGTTGCCAATTATCTACATTTCAAATAAACTTAATTTTATTCAAAACCCTAAGTGTGTGCATTTTCATAGATAATAAATCATGTGTGAAAGAAAAAACTTGACATTACTTTTGGCGTTTTTTTTTTGTTTGTTTTTTTGACATTTGAATGATAAAATTCAGTGTGTTTCTTGGAGAGATGTTTCTTATTTTCAAAATCCCTATGAAGAAGTGATTTATCGATCTAAAAAAATTACTACACACCTGTAGTCAGGTAAGCTATCAGTGTTTGAAGTTTCACTTGAAAATTTATTGGATATATGTCAAATTATTTTTGAAAAATACTGTATTTTGCCAAAAGTCTATATACAACTTTTTTTCAAAATACGAGGGGTTATCAAAAAAAAATGGTCACAAGTCGAATAAAGAAATGTTTATTAACAATAGACAGAAAATACAAAACGGAATTAAGAGGCATACATGCTTATCCCGTTTCGACATAATTACCAAGTCTATTTAGGCATTTATCAGAACCCAGAACCAACTTGTTTAACCCGTCTTAGTAGAAATCAGGTCTCTGTCCATTGAGCCAGGTCTCGGAGGATGATTTCACGGCATTTTCTAGGAATATCACAGCCCATCAGAAGCAATATACTGTATGCTACCATAGCTCAGTCCCAACTCTGACGAGATTCCGCGCAGAGTTACTCGTCAATCATTTTTAATAATTTCTCCAAATCGTTGCCGTGTTGATTACTGTCGTTGAGGAACTTGGCCTGCCACTCCCTGCCATACTGCGGCTTTTGACATCCTGTCTGTCTGACTGAAAAGAGTGACACAATTTCGCTACATGTTGTCTGCTCATTGCAGATGCGGACACATTCTTTGCCCATAAAAATCGCATCACGGCTCGCACTTCCAAACAAGACCAATTTCCTAAGAGTCTTGCCATTTCAATCGTCCTGAATTATCTGGGAATTTTCACTACCTACCAGCAAATCAGCTGTATGACAAGTAGTCAGCTGTAGTCTCAATTCTGAAAAGACAAAATGTCTCCACAATATGTAGTTTTCAAATGTTGAGGCTTGTAATCTTTTTTTCTGATCACCCCTCGTAAGTACTTAATATTATTATTTGTATTTATTTTTTTACTAAACCTATGATTGCATTACAATAAGAAACATTTTTTTAAAATTCAAAATAAAGAAATCATGTATTTCAGAGTTAAAAATCAATTTCATTTGGCACCCTACCTGCAGGAAATGATGGAAGATTTTAGGAATTCTGCAACTTCACTTTAAAGTAGTTAGAAGTGCAAGCAACATTCTTTGAAAATGTGATACGGATGTGTAAGGCATACCTATCACGCAATGAAATATACAATCGACAAAATTCCTATTATTGAATGCCGTGATACCTACTGTTTGAGGCAAACAAATACCACTTTCCGTTAAGTGCTTCAGTTTATGAAGCCAATTATAGGTGTAGGAATCTGGTAGTTAATTTACACCTTATTATATTAGCTATGATTAAAACTCTGGTAGGAAGAAACTAGACATGATGCAAATTACATTATGTAAATAAATTAATCTGGAAAGAACACAATGAGTATTTTGCTTCTAGAATATTACGGGTTAAATTATCATAGCATGTTCTATTTAATTGATCTAAAAATTCGTCGTAGATTTTTTTGCTTATTCTATGAACCTACACATAGTCCACTAGAATTTTAATATACATGAATTATTTACTATTTCGCAAAAAATTTACATTATTATACTAAAGGGCTTATGTCCTTAGCACTACATTATACCGAAAGTAAAGGTTGATTTTTAATGTACTTTTGTCACATTTATACATTACATGTGTAAGAGACATTATTCCATGAAATAAAAATCGATATGAAGATCAAGTGTTTGAAAAAATAGTTAATATAACTTCAGTAAACTTAATCTAAAATAAAAAAACGTATTCATGTCCTTAATAAAATATTTGTTACATGTCTCTTCTTAGTTTTCCTTAATTTTACAACAGTTTATATTGTTGTTTAGACTTAAGAACACTGGATTGAAATATACTTAATTGATAAAAGCAGACTCTAACTCGGAGTACTTAAAACTGAAAATACAATCTCAACTACTGCCACTATGAAAATTAACCTGCGACGGGTATTGAGACTTAGTAACGAACTACGCACGGGCTCTCTATATCAAAATTTAAACTAAATTCACCACACCATGTAATTGTTTTCCTCAAATGCATAGACACAAATGAGACGGATTTTACAAATTGCTTTATATATTCTAACCGTGGGTCTTCATGACATCATTCTTCGAGAATGGTTTGTGGAGAATATACTGACTGGCACAGTTTTTTCAAAATATTAAATTCTATGACTGATGTCTAGGATACATTTTGTTCAAAAGGATTTACTTGACTAATGTCTACTGCACAATTTTACATGTTAAAACTTTTACATTCATTATCATATTTGACACAGCTTCCACTTTCAGCCGAGACATTTATGTTTCTCATTCGCAAATCTCTTAAGTATGTGACATAGAAAACTTTCATATTAACTATTAGTCCACACTCTCTCTCTCTCTCTCTATATATATATATAATATATATTGCTTAAATTATCAATAGTTAATCAAATACTTTTTATTCATCCACTCAAGTTCAAATACATTTTTTTAAACTTGTAGTGGATGACACTTGACGTTAATCCATTTTTTTCAAATATTAATTCATAAATTCTATTTAATTAATAGTCCAACACCATATATAAAAAGAAAAATCGCTCATTGTGTCTGTAGCGCAATGCGTAGTGCGTTGAATTACTATTTCAAAGGTGGTGGATTCGAGTCCCACTGAGATGGCCTAAATTTTGAGAATGTGATTTCTTTTTACTATACTATTTTATTGGAATAATTAAAATTAATTAATGAATAAATAGAAACACACAAAAATAATATCCCAACAACATATATCGAAAGGAAAATGGAAAATTGCTTTCTATTTTGCCATTTATATAATATTGTGATTCTGTCATATGTAAATACATATTTATATTAATTGTAATTATTTAATAAAAAGTAACTAAATTAAAAAATTTTCTTTGTTTACCTAAGTAGGAATTGAGTTATTTTTTTTATATTACTTGTTATTTATAAAAGCAATCGATACTAATCTATTCTTCTGTTAAATTTCTTCACAATCACTACAGTTGGATTCCCACTTATTTTTAAAATATTCTATTAGTTTGTGGTTAGTTATTGAGAGAAAATTCGAATAACTACAGAATAAATAAGTTACAACATTGCTCAAGTTCTTTAACAGCACCAGATTATTAACAGAATACAAATTAATTTTTTAAATAAATTTCGTCAAGGTCTTGGTGTACTTGCATGAATTGAGTTGTAAGCAATCAGTATATATAAATTATTATTGCTAATTTGCATGTCTCTACAAATTCAATGAAACATTTCCTTCAGTATATATGTCAGGATGCTATGAAATCACTTTTGTAGCTCTTTTTATTTTAAATGTTACATTGGTTAATTTCAATGTGTGTATAATTCTTTTCCTTTCATTACCTTACACCTTTACTCAATTTATATTTTTGGCAAATCTAATAAAAAGTTTTCTGAACTAATGGATTAAACTAGTAAACTAGTTTACTACTAAACTAATACACTAACATGTGTGAAAAAGAAGAGGGATATCTAACTCCATAATATTTCTTATGAAGACTAAAAAAGAAGAAACGTAATTTTTTTCCCGGACTAACTAACTTTTGTTAACTACCAATGAGCTGCAACAAGAAAAAAAAAGTTCTTTATAACTTAAAATTTTATAATTAAACAGAAATTTTGTTTATTTTTTGACACCAGAATAATAAGAACGAATGTTATCTTTTATATGTAAGCACTGAAAAATATTGATGTTTGAACGAAAAAAATTATATATTAACATATAAATTTTGCCACTTACGTTTTGGGTAGAAATTAAATCAATTCGAAAAGCGAAAATGCAATTTTAAAACCTTGACTGACTTACGGTCAAATTACTATGAAGTTCATATCATCGTGAACGAATTCCTATAATTGTGTTCCTTAAAAATTGAATAATTCTTTCAGCTACAGAAAAGAGTCAATGCATCTTCTTATCACGCAATAAAGTAATACGTAAAACAGAAGGAAAATTTAAGGATAGACAAAATTTAAAATTTGTGGACTCAAAAAATTGGAATAAACTAATTTATATAACAATTTATTATCCTAAATACCGATTCAGACATAATTCCGTTTCATTTCTAAGGTAAAATATTGTTGACTTCTTATATTGTATGGTTTTAATCAGTGGCGCACACAAGGGGGGAATCCTGGGGGTCCGGACCCCCCCGAAAAAAAAACCCTTGATTTTTTTTCCGATTGACTATACTTCTAAGTATATAGTACGCAAAATTTAATTAAATATTTGTTATGAATGATTAATTTTATTAATTAATGCTAATTATTTATTCAATAATTAGTTTTTTATTGTGTTTTGTTCCCCAAAATCGACAAAATCAAAAGGAGACTGATACAAGAATGGTGAACTTTCAACCCCGGACCCCCCCCTGAAAAATTCCTCTGTGCGCTACTGGTTTTAATACAAGTCTGTGCTGTTCAAAACCTACTCACATCTATATATCCAAATATTATTAGATTCATCTAATTTTTGAAAAACAAAAGTATATATAGAAAAAAAAAGAAATTTTATGAAGTATATTACATATTTATAACTAAATAAATCTTGAAATTTGGTTCCAAAATAATAATTAATGCATATTTCTATACTTTCATTTCAGGAGTTAAGTCCGTTATAAGTAACATTGGTGTGGTAAGGGCCTATCGTCTTTCATTTTTAGTGGCTCTCTCTGTAGAACATTGAACATTTTCACACACACACACACACAGAGAGAAACTTCTTTCAATTTCACAGTAACAAATTTAGAGCTTCATTATTTAGGAATTAATAGGAAAGGGAATTGAAAAATTCTATATTTCTATAGAAAATAATAGTTAATTTCATTTCTAAAGATAATACACAGAAAATTAAATTGAATTAACTAAAATTAATATTTAAAAACACTCAGATTGGTGCTTCGCAAAGAAAGTAATTTATAATATTGAATTAAAACATTAAAAACTCTATTGTCACGAGACGAACTTAAACACTTTAACGAAATACTTTTTTAAGAGAGATTTCTTTTCTCAACGTTGTTACTTAACTTTGAGGCTTATTAAAATCAGTATCCGGAGAGAAGGAAGTTGACACTGTCTTGTTTACTTTCAAGTAGCATTTCGGAAACTATGCTTCTCCTTGAAATGATAAAAAGTTAAAGAAAAAAATACTACATAAAAAAAGAAAGGAATAAGATGGCATTAAAATTGAAACACTTTTAGAAATATGGCTACAGAACGTAAGCTATTGACGAAATTATCATACCTGACACATTGCGATAGATCAGGACCGCAACACCTTAAATAATCAGAAGTAGCCCATACCCTGGAAAAGCTTGCCCTCCCCTGCAATAGTTAATAAATAAAAACAACCGTGTAAGGGCGAACCCCTTGGGTGCCCTTTCTCCTAGATTATCAGCGTGAGCTAGAGGTGTAGGATTAAATGAAGAACCAGACGCTGCCATAATCTTAAGATTGCTTTATTAAAATCTTAACTTAAACCAATAACATATTAGGTAATAATATGATATGTGAGAGAATCTACGGTGGCGAAACACACAATCTATAATACCGAAATAACGTAACCCGGACCACTATCAGTAACTAACTCGCCTAAGCTCAATTTCAATGTAAACACAGATCCGATTATTAAAATGTAACTCCTACCTTAATGTCCAACGGAGCAGCAATCTACCGGATCCTAACTGAAGTTGCAGCTCACTGGCGTGGAATTGTTTCCACCTTGACTAAAGGCTCTCTGTCACGGGTAACCTCTCTTGACTGTCACTTAACTTCTCGAAATACTCTTCACACTTGCAACACGGACTATCATAACTCTCCCCAAATGCCACCCCGCTTACTCTAAACTTCTGTTATTTAAAAGCCTCCTAATTTGCATCTTTCATTCACGTTTTACTTCTCGGGTTGGTTGGAAAAGAAATGCCATTTCTTCTGGCCCTAAAGAACCCAAAAGGACATGTTAATGAAAAAACGCGTGAGCCCGTCACAACCGGTTGTGAAATGTGAATAAAAAAGTTTGAATACTCATTGCAAAAAGTTTGGTATTATGTTTTTAAACACAAAAATATGAACTTTAATACTAAATAGACGTTACTAGCAATTGGAAAATTTAAATAAAATCGATTAAAAAATTTAGCATAAGGTTCAATCAAATTATATTTTTTTATTATCATTTATTTTATTTCTGTAATTTAACTACATAAATGAGAAAATATTACAAATTATTAAATTGTTGTTGAACTATATTGTCGATTTTAGTAAAATATAACGCATTTCATTGGTTGCTTGAACATTTTAGAGTATTTCCGAAGGAAAGAAATTCTATATCATGCAATTTTCTTCTTTTGTCTCAAGGGCTACAATCTTCTTTTTAGTTTTATAAGATAAATACAACTTGATTCTAGGCCGTTTTCTTGGCGCCTCATCAATTTTACACTTTAAACAGAACTTAATTCACTCTCGGACGTTCTGTTGCTAGTAAAATGCTTATCTGTGACTTTTATAAATTGATTGATTTTTTTTCATTATTGCTCTCGCTCTTTGAAAGACCTTAGTGTATTTTATAAATAATTTAAGCCAATAGAGATAAATAATTCTGTTGCTTGTTAGAGATAAGCTGTATGATCAAGATAAGTTTAACCCTTTTTTAAATGATTTTTTTTTCTTTTTCTATTTTTCTGAAATAAATCAGGGTGATTTAATTCAAACTCTAGATTAAAGGAAAATTCTTTTAAAAAAATTCTAGTACAGTAAAACATGTTTATATGCGGTAGATAAGGACCGCATAAAAATGAATGACCAAAAAAATAATATTCGAAAACTTCATAAATTCTTACAAATATTAAACAACACATTGTCAAACTACTACAGAAATTTTTTTTATGAGGTGGAGAGGGACAGCATAAAAAAAGTCGCAATTAGAAAATACGCCAATTATTTACAAAATTAATCAGAAATTACTCCCATAATAAAATAAATAATTAAATTATGCACGGAAACATTTTTAAAACATTGAGTTTCTCATTGTATACATGGAAAAGTTTTCAAAATACACACACACATAATTCACTGCTACTCATTGCAATCAAAGCGCTCATCTTCCTGTGATTACTTGGTTTAAAATCGCTTTCGTCACTTGAAAAATTATTTTTTTGGCACCATAAAGTAGGAGATAAGTTTTTGTGACGAAGGTTGGTTGGTCCGTTGCTTGTAAATGTCACGATAACCAGATATGCATGATCGAAGCTTATTTTGAAATTCCATATTGCTTTCGGAATTGGTATCTATTTTACAGAAATGCTTTTCCAGTTTGTTGGAAAGCTGTATCCCTTCATATATTTTATCCACTCTCAAAGAATCCAGTTCTTCTTGTCCGTCTTCATAATCTATCAAATTATTGACAATGTCACTGTCATTGAAAGTTTCGTCTTCAATCAAGCCGGGGCTGTTGGTGCGTTGAGAGAATGCAACTGAACGTGCATTGTCTGGAGAATGTTTACAACAAAAGAACAGAGCATCTTGAAATGTATGTATGTACATTACAGTGGAGTAACGTACACCTCCACAAAACCCCTGCCTCACAGGGGCGGCAGGACTCTAGGGGATCAAAAGCCTGACTAAGTACTTTACCCAACTTATAAAATATTAAGAGCAAAGTCTGACTTTGTAGGGGGCCCTAATATTCTCCAATCGCCACTGGTACATTGATAGAAAACATTACAGTGGCGTCAAAGCCATTAAAATTTATATACTGCATAAAAAAAGATCGCACAAAAATAAAATCGCATAAAAAAGGACCGCACAAAAACAGGTTCTACTGTATAGACATATAATATAAAATAAGTAAAAACAATATGATGGAAAAATATCCACCATCATGAAAATTTAAGTTGTATCATCTAAATTGTATCATTTTTATTTCTGATGGTATTTTAAAAAAACAAACAAATGTTTTTATTATTATTCTAATTTCTTCTGCATCGTTGTACTCTTCGTCAGAATCTTCGTCATCAAGGCCATCTTTTGATAGCCAACTGTCTTCTAACTGCTCCAAATAATTTTCAATGTGCCCCTCTGTTCTAAATTTCTCTACAAAAATAACAAAATAAGCACATAGTAGAAATTTTTTTGTCTACCACTGGAAGTGGAACAGCTGCATAGTAATGCAAATATCTGGCATACGGTTTGGGGAAAATTATTCCGGGTATTCGATATAAATTGCACAGAAAATAACAGAAAAAAGAACTTTTTTCCCACTCATTATCAATTTTACTAGCAAAAAAGTCTCAGATTAGTTGTAAAAAAATATTCAAGAAATCACACGTTTCTTTCAACTATAACAAACAGCGGAATGACAAGTTCAAGCCTGCTATGATGATCGTGACACTTGATGTATTTTTTTTTACAACTACGTTCCTAATAATGCAATAGTTGTGAAAAAGTTGCCGGCTACAGTCAATTTACAGTACACCTATTTTCAGTTCACTAAATGTTATGATGTCAATTTCCATCACCATGTAAAGAAGCGTTAAGGCGTTTGGGAATTCAGATGAAGTATCAAGCACTAAGCAAGAGCTAATTATTTGAAGTATCAAGCATTAAGTAGCTAAGCACTAAAGTATAAGTACTAATTTTATGAAGTATCAAACACTAAGTACTAATCGTAGGAAGTAGTAAGTTAATTACGATAAAATAAATAATTTATTGTGTAAAAATGAAAATTATTTAAAAAATATTTATTAAAAATATTTATTCGGAATTAATTTCAAATTAAAAGTATTTGGTTGATGTGAGAATATAGCTATGAATACATGTGAACAATTGGAGAAATAAATAGTTTAGTTTGACCAAGTTGAGCATTTTCGTATAAAAAATGCATCAAAAGCACATTGATCGTTTCGTTTAACCGTATTCAAAAAACTGAGAATTATTCGTATTTGTAGATGCGAGGCTCATTGCTTTATCTTCTCAACGTGCTATAGATTTATAATTTCTATATTATTTCAAATAGCATACATTTTAAAACCTTTTCAACAACTTGGGTTTATACTAGTTTTGATTACATTGAAATTAACTGTCAACCTTTTTTTCTTAAATGCATATAATCTATTTTATATTTATTGGTTTAAAATTAAAAGAAAAAATACTTAATTTTATGAAAAACTTTTTTTTTAGTTCACAGCAAAATTTTTAGTTTTGTGTAGAGAGAAAAATGTGGCACAGAATTTTCGCCGTTGTATGAGACTGACATGACCTTTTAAAACACCTTCAACAACAGCTCCTTTGAGAATATCTGTCACATTGGAATTTGAAGCTATATTTCTAGGTTGAATTTATCTTTAAGAAATGAATTTTCTTACAAAAAGGAAATTAGGAGATTTACGAAGAATTGTCAAGTAACTTGTCGACATACTTTTGTACCAATAACTAGCTGACCTAGCCACGAGTTTCTGTGGCTTTGTTTTAATACATTGATTTAATATTATTCGCTTACAATTTCAGAGAGTTGAAATTAAGCATATAAAACAACATAATATTTACAATTTTGCATTTTATTCATCTCCTGTTTTAGTACAGGGTAATAAATGAAATACTCTCTTACGAAATTGTTAAGTAATGAAGATTTAATTTTATAAATGAGGTGACTAACGTTGATTTTTTATCAATTTTTAATATTATTTTTATCATTTTAAAGTATAATAATAAATAAGTTTAATACAACTAATCGCTAATCTGTGCATAATACTTTTCGATAACCCTTCTTTTGCTAACTTAAATAGATTCACGAAGGTGTCCTCACACGTGAGAATGCAACATAAAGTTGCCCATTGGAGAAACATGGATTTTATAAGTTCAAGCATCATATGGACATTGTTTAGCTTTGAAATTTATTCATGGTCATCGCTAAAACCAAATGAATTGGGAATTGAAGCCTTTTGAATGATATTGGAAGATTCTGATGATATCAGTGGACTACGCGGCAACAGCACGATTTCTCTTTTAAACTTTACAGTCAAAATGTTTGCTTCAAGAGGTTTCCCGGTCAGAGGTTGATCAGTCGTACTGATAACTTCGTTTCTTGTGGCTCGAAAATGTCAAAACGCAAGTACTTGAGCACCAAAGAAAAAATTTAATTCTTCAGGAAGTGGATAAAGGCGTCAAGAACCTTTCTTTGCAGTTTTTCTTTCTTTCTTTCTTTTTTTTTTTTTTGTGTGATGGTAAGGTGCACAAAATAAATATATGTTAATTTACAAAAAGGTGTGAATAGTTAATTTTTGTAAATGTATAGTGTTTATGAATTTCAAATTTGTTTTATGTGGTTTATAAAGAAAATTGAAAGGTGAACCTCTATATCAGGGGCGGCCAACCCAAATGACCTCACGGGCCACTTCGGAAAAACTTCACAATCCCACGGGCAGCATATAAAAATATATCTATTTATATTAAATTTAGATCCATTAGAAACATTTGTAAGAGTGAAAATTTAAAACAGACAGATATGTTGTTTTTGTTTTCATTGTTTTTCATGTATAAAAACATAGATAATATAATAATAATAATGCAATGATCAAATAATGTTTAATTTATTTAATTAGTGAGCTATCTGTTTCTCAACTCTTTCACTTTGTTTTGCAAGTCGATCTCAATGCATGTGTATTTACGTATCGTAATTGATGTTGCAGATCTTCGTGCGTTAAGTTTGAGCACGATTTATGTTTGATAAATTTCAATTTAGAAAAATAATAGAAACTCGCAGTAACAGAAGCAACGTGATAAAATAATAACAGTTATAGGGTTTAATTTTTACAAAAAAAAAACCCTCTTTAAACAAAAAAGTATTGTACAATGCAGTCGAATTTTGTAAAGTTGTAAAGAATCTCGCGGGCAGCAAAATTGTTCAAGGCGGGCCGCAGGTTGGACAGCCTTGCTCTATATAACGAATTTTCCAAATAACGAACTTTTTTCGGGATTTAGCGACTTCGTTATATAGAGCTCCGACTGTATATTAGATCACTGAATTTGGAGACATAACCTCAACCTCACAAATCTGAGCCACGTCTAAGCAAAGAGGAGACACCGGAGTAGGTATATACCTATCTCTCCTAAATTCCACATCTCTTCATTTAAAGGCTAGAAAGTCATGTGTTATTAATTGGCATTAGTATATCCATTACTATGTTTTACGAATGTTTCATGGAATGATGATTTGAATTAGTGATTTGATTTGAACATTGTCAACAATGAAAGACTTGAATAATTCTCTAACCTTTCTCTATTTTCCTTTTGAGTTATTCATTAGAATTTGCAAAAAGCCGTTGAAATTACATAACCTAGTTTTCAGTTTTTCAAAAAATGGAAAACGTGTTAACCAGCTTTCAGGCTGTCATTTTTAATGAAGTATAAATAAACAGACTACTGCTTAAAATATGCAATAAAAACAATTTTAAATGTAGCGGAGATGTAAGCTAAGAAAAATAAATAAAAACATACAGCATAAAATCCAGGAATTAAAATTTTATTTTATTAAGGAATTATGTACATAAAATAAAATTAAAAATAACATAACTTCACATTCTTAATATTTTATGAAGTTAAACGAACAAAAAAACGTCTTATAAAACTTGTTTTTAATATGACATATTAAAAAAACAAATGCATCCAAAACGTCATATTTCATGGAAGCAAGTAATTTGATACAGAAGTTATACCACCGATTTAAAAAAAAAAGAACTCTCTCACACTTTGTTAATATTGTTTAAAAGAATGTTTTTTTTTCTGCCTTTTAAAACTTGCTTCTGACATTCAAATTTCTCTAACGTCACTATATTAATTTGTATTTACTATTTAAACATTACTCGCTTATTCATACAATGTATACTTGTTCTTTTTCTTTGGATTTAAATAAATTATAATATAAATACTTCATGAATAAATGTAGGAAAACAGAATTATTAATAACTTGAAAAAACTACATAATTAAATTTCCTTTTGGAGAAAAATCCATTTTTTTATGCTTAGGTAAATTTATAACTAGAAATCGGTTTCGGTTTTGAGCGATTTATAAGACCTGTTTCCCTTCCAAAATTATTATAATTATTAAAATCTCTGTAAGAGAGAAACCCATTAGAGTTTTAATGTAGTGATAAAATACACCGAATGCTATAGAAAAAGCACACATACAAAACAATACTATTATAATTATTACTTAAAAGCAGTGTTTCTCAAACTGTGGGGCACTCTCCCCTACGGGGGCATGATTACTCTACTAAAGGGGTGTGAGCATATTAAAAAGTCGAAAACAAAAGATTTTTTTCTTAAAAAAAATTAATTTGCTGGATGTAAGAAAACAAAATACATTCTGACATAATAAAAAAATAAAAACACATTTGCACTGATATAGTACACGTATAAATATATCAGAACTGCACAATGTGTTTTATAATTAATTTAGCAATACTACGTTAATAACAAGTTTCATAATTACCAGGGACCCCATGGGCTGGTCATATATAAAATAACATACAAAAATTGACACTTATCTTGATAATTTTTATATGATTTATAATTAATCCCTTAACTGCTGACTGAAAGTTGCGCGATTCACTCTCCAATGACACCGTTTTCCACATAGTCGTGCGTATGTGATGTATTGGGGGGGGGGGGGAAAAATTAAAAAAAAAACAAATCCTCGGAAATTAATAAATTCTTCGCAAACACTGTCAAGGTCCTTTTATTGCATTCCAATGTCTTCAGAATAATTTTATGGGTAACTGCACACAGAAAAGTTCATGCTTCGAAAAGACGTATATATACGTCCGGGGCATTTAACACTTTGGCTGAGCAAGACATTTATATACGCCGGAGGCACTTAAAAGTCGTAGAGGTTAAAGCCGAATGGTGGGTGATGAAAATTGTGATTTAATAGTGGGTCGCAAATATTCTTTTCAGCACTTTTCAAGAAATATATGTACTGTTGCATTTAAATTACTTGGGAAAAATTCTTAATTACACAACCAAATTTATATGCTTAAATAATCTGTATATACTGCAAAAAAA
Organism: Trichonephila inaurata madagascariensis; assembly: GCA_019973955.1. Taxonomy (NCBI): domain Eukaryota; kingdom Metazoa; phylum Arthropoda; class Arachnida; order Araneae; family Nephilidae; genus Trichonephila; species Trichonephila inaurata. Next base: position 155,985 of record BMAV01010905.1, read on the forward strand.
AAAAGGAAATTCTGAAAATTGTTTCTATTTTTAGCTAATAAAGGTACAAACATATAAACCTTATTTAATATAAATAGTGAATAAATACATACTAAAATGAGAAAGTTCATTGCTTTCTTTTGTACTGCATGCACTATTGCTTGTAATCAAAATCCTCATTTCTATGCTCCTGAAATTCACTGAAATTCATTCGTAAATGAGTAGTTTAATATGGATCATCACTATTTATGAAAAGGAAATTAAATAGGTGGAAATTGATGAGGTAAATTTCTGGAAGAAAACGATCGATAAAATTGATTTGAAGGAATGAGGAATAAAGAGATGGTAGTTAATGAGAAACCTAATAAATATTTCTGTCTAGATCAGAATTTTCTCTTTGATGTCGAGTTTCAAATTCATTTGAATACATCCATTGAGTAAGTATAAACCATTATTTTTTTTTTAGTTCAAAGTGAAAATTTTCCACCGGGAAATCGGGACCATGTTCATGTTAAATGAAAATGATATACAATAAGAATTGCTTAGATATTCGAATACTTCAGATCTTTTTAATCCATCATACATTACAGAATGTGGGAAAGTTAGGATTTCCTTCCAGTTTAACAAACATTATTTAGAACTGTAATTCGTAATATGTGTATACAAAGTAGTCTTGATTTATCTAAGGCCCAATACTTTAATTTGATCGCTCTTTATTGAACATTATCTTAATTTTGATGTATGAGGTTTGCAGTATGCTTTGACTGTGCTGTAACCTAGTGGTTATGACCATGAACTCATAGCTAGTGTGTAGCAGGTTCGAGTCATCTTGAGACTGAAGACTCACCGTGTAGAGGAGTCCTATGCACTTTAAACCTGTCGAGGCTGAATGTCCTCTCGTTGGTGAGGTAGTTAGGAGAGGATCCCTCACTTTTGTCATCAGATGTCATTTGACCCAGATTCAAAATTACGAGATCCGTCACCAAAAGCCCTCGTGTTGGTGTATAGTGTGACATTAATAAATCACTCGCTTATCTTACAGTATATTGTTAATCTTCTTCTAAAAAGGTACATGCACATAAAGTGATTTAAACTGACCATACAAAGAAAAAAATTACATTGAATTTCAGAATTTATATTTACATACCACTTAATTGGTATCGTTTTCACTCATATTTTCCTCTGTTTCGATTTGTTGATTTATTAGTGTAAATCAATCCTGAGAACTTATATATTCTTCATATTTCCTGATAATTGAATAGATATTAATGACGATGATGGATAAGAAAAGATTTTGAGACATTCTTACTCAAATGCGCATCAAGGAAGCTTACCATTATCTTTTACATTTAAAATTACTTAAAATATTTTTGTATTATTAGAATTAATTACTCAAACAGTTTAATTGTGCCTCCTCTTTCTGAAAAGAAGAGATAGGCGCATTATAGTTCAGAAGCAATTTTTATAATCCAAAGGGGAAAACGATCCACCATCACTTTTGAACGTTTTTTCTCGTAAGTATTTATAAAAACTTCATAGGATCACGAAACTTTTTCACAAAGAGTGTGTATTACTATTATACGCTTAAGTTTAATTATTATTATACAATTAATGCCAAATACCAATGAATTTTCATCAAGATGTATTCCAATTCGCCATTTTTACGTCAATTGTATTTGTTTAATATGATAATTGGAAGTTTACATAGCTCTATGTGATTTAAAACAAATGCTTGAGAATAAAATATATCTTTAAAAAGTCTATATAACTCTCATACATTTTTTTACAATCATAGTTAAATTAAACTTCATTTCAAAATTTTGATGTGATTTAGTATGAAAGTTGAGAGAGTGTGGAACCAACTCACAAATATCATAATTACCTTCTTATTAAGATTTAAAATTAAAAGATCCAGTAATTAAAAAACTTTTATGTTTTTTGATAATGTTAATACAAACTCAAAATTTACCAAATTAGTATTTCAAAATAAAAGCAATTCTTTGTTCTTGCGGAGTCAAAATTACTTGCATTAAGAGTTACATACTTACATTTCTCGATTAGTTTAAAAAAATCGATTGAAATAATTATTATATTTTCCCATTAAATAACAAGTGTTTTTAAAGCATTTCTTATATTACTTCCCTAATATGTTGTGGTTATCTGATTATATTCGCAGAATAAAGTATAGGTACTGGTGTCATCCTCAAAGACATATTAATACATATATATATATATATTCAAATTCCAAAATCATTGCTAATATATTATTGTGTAATTCCAGAGTACTAATAATTAATAAAGATAAGAAATTGTTTGCTTTGTTTCATCCTTTAGAGTTGTTTCAATGTTTCCATTTCCTTTAGTTACAGATTTAAAAACAATTTCAGAATTTTCTGAATGGCTCCATGTTAAAGCTACCATGACTGAATGAATTTCTTTCCAACTGCGGTTACAGAATTGACCGCACTCTCTTTTGTATAATCCATTTTGTTAATTAATCACCATTCCATCTGTGTCATGGATACCATCTCCTGGATACCATTTATGCTATTTTGGGAAATGGGTCGAGTTAAATATGGAATAGTTGTTTTCGGTTCTGTTACAATGACTCATCTTCTAGAAGATTCATCTGTTTTTTAAAACATTTTTCCTGCATTTGATATTTTTTGAAAGGAAGTATTAAAGTATTAAGGTATCCGACTACCCTAAAATCATGATTTTTTTTCAAAAATTGACAATTTTTTTATGATTTTATTTTATAGGTCGTCTTATTAGCTTAATAAAAATACCAAGTTTTTTATTTTCCATTCATTAGAACAAAAACTACAAGTGTTTTAGTAAAAGCAAATGCCAAAACTTTACAGAAGATGTCAAACTTTAAAATGCGTTTTGCTCTAAATGTGTTGTTTTCGAAAAGCTCAAACGGGGACAGCGATTGTGCAAAAAGTTTTTAAAATAATTTACTGAAATTTTTTGTGTACATTCTGTATAATATTAAAAGTGTTTTAATTTTCAGATTTATCAATCACTGTTTTATTTCAAATTTTACAGTCCTTTATGTGAATATAATCACTGTTTTTTTAAGCAATTTCATATAGTCATTAAGATAGAGTGCCCTAGTTTTTGTAAAAATTAAAATAACTCTTATCCTGAAGGTCATTTCAAACATGAATAACAAAGTAACACATCAAAATTGAAAAATTGAGAATTTGTTCATAACATTTTTGTACCGAACTGGCCCCGTTTATGTAATTTTTTTGTACATTTTTACTAGTTTTTTTCCCATTTTAATAACAATAATTTTGTTTTTGTTTTTAATTTTAGAATTTTTTTTCTTAAAATATACTAAATAAATCTAAATATCACAAAAAAATTCTCCATATCTCCTTTTTTTTAAAAAAAAAAAAGTTGTTGCAAGTAGTCGGATACCATAAATCAAACATGATGAACCTATATTTAAAAAAAAAAAGTTCGATTTACATTTTAAACATCCAAAACTAAGAGAACTTAAGTCTATGAAGATGTATTTACTGATTTAAAATCCCATCAAATCGATAACAGCTCTAGTTACAAATCTTCAATGTATCCTTGTTTAAGGAATTCTTATTTTATTTCTCTTTCCTTTTGCTTTGGCAACAATTTTAGCAAATGTTTATTTTGATGAAATAAATGTATGAGAAGATTTGTATGAGAAAAAATATTCTGAAAACATCATTCTCTTTTATATATACCCATATGTCACGTTTATTCTACATTTTAACTGAATTTAAATATATAATGAATACTTATTGAATGACATTTCCTTATAAATTCCGGTTCGCTCGCTTCAACATAATTAGCTTATTGTACTACGTAATAAAGCACATACTGAAAAGATGGTTTTCTTTTTATATATAATCATATTATTAGGGATTTAATTCAGTTGAAATGCTTTGATATTAAGTTCTAAATAAAAAGTTAAAAACAGTAACGATCAACCGGATACAGTTTAATAAATGTAGCTATAAAAGAATTTTTAAAAAAAATATTATCAGAGAATGTATGAGCTTTCATATAAATTTATATCTATGTGTTCATAGCTATATCTGCAAAAATCACATTAAAACTGCAAATAATTTATTATACGACTGTGTGAAGTCCTCACCTCTCTCTTTGGCACCCAGATATGTAGGAGGTAGAGAAGAAACACTAGTCATGAACCGATCAATCTCTTTATTTATCACACAAAATAATGACACAAATTCAATTAATAAGAGAAAGAGAATGTCTCGGTGCTAACCGCGAAAGTGGAACAACCACGAAATACATGAATGATTAAGAGACTATGAAACTCGATTCTTACTTTATATAGGATCTAATCTATTATACGATTTAATGTAATATTAATTTAACTTCAGTGATCAATCGTCACTTTAAATCTTTCCCCTAATAAGTATTTAATCACAATAATTCAATAATGATACTTGTCAGTAACAATCTCACCTGACTTCTGGTTTACATTCACTCCTACTCTCTTCTAGCTAGAAAACTTCAACTATATATAGTAAACTTAATTTACATATCATGGTCTCTTCTTCAGAAGGGTTGGCTGTGAATAACGAGAATTGATAGCCCAAAGATTTCCCAAGAGGGTTAGAGGAAGGTACGCGAATAGATCCATCACACGACTACAGATTATATATAGTGGATACCAGGAATTATCCTGGTATACATAAATATATTGGGACGTCATTCTGGAATATCATGTACCTTTTTTCCGGGGTGTCTTGGAGGCAGAATTTGTGTTTATGGATGACAACGTCAGTCCTCACCGTGAAAAAATCACAAAAGAATGCCTTCAACCAGAGGATATCATCCGTATGGACTGGCCAGCATTCTCATCGGACTCTAGTACAGAATGTATGGGACATATTTGGCCGACGAGTTGCAGCCCGTCAACCACCTCCTACATGTCTACTAGAACTTCAGAGAGCATTGTGTGATGAGTGGTGTAATATACCCCAAGATCAGATCAATAATTTGATACTCAGCATGCCTACGAGTTGCACGGACTGTATTGCATCGTCTGGGAGACATACTATGTATTAACCATCACACCAAGCATATATTATTGGGGTTTTTTTGTAAATAGTTTTTTTTTTTTAATAATTTGCTCCAGGGAGCAACTATCGCAATTTGTATTAATGATATCAAATATATTGCATCTTTTTTGCTGTTTAAATTTTGTTTAATAAAAAGGCTTTACAAATAAGTCACTTTTGTTTTGCTTCTAACTTTCTTTCCTGAACTAGCATTATCCTTAATTTATAGACATGAATGCATTTTAAGAATATTTATTTAAAAGTTGTAATTCTCTGCATATCATCTCAGCTTTTTGATGAGAGTCTGCTATAAAGAAGGCAGCTAAACATACTCCCATGGTAAAATGAAATAAATAAATAATAGTAATTATTTATGTCAATTTCTATTTAATCATTAAATATTGAAAAATACTGAAACACATTTGTCTAAAAGTAAGTCGGTAGATAAATAATTCAAAATTATCCTCCATGATACGTTTTTGTGTTTCGGAACAAAATAAGTGTTTATTTTTTATTTTATTTCATTTTATTTATTTTTTTATTTTTATGTTATTTATTTTATTTTTTATTTTATTTATTTATTTTTATTTTACTTTATTTATTTTTACTTTACTTTATTTTATTTTTAACACGCTTTTATAAGTTTTACTTGCATGTAATGGAATCCTTGAACTCGATTTTTACCCACTTTAAAAGGTCAGATTTATTCGAAATTTTGCACACTTGTCAAGGACCGATGACAATACAATAATTTTATAATTTTGTTTCATTGTCCTAATCAGGATCCTCATAAATAAAGATTTTAAGGATTTCAAGATTTGGTGACTAATTCATTACATCGTTTCCAGATTTGGCGACTTATTGCATAAACCATTTTCAGATTTGGGCGACTAATTCCATATGCCGTTTCCAGATCTGGTGATTAAAAGATTAAGGAGCAACCCTAAAATCGCGAATAGGCTTGCGGTTAGTACAAATAAAACAAAACAAAAAAGTGTTTTTTATGTGAAAAAGGGTCTGGTGGGTGCGTAGTTTTTCTGAAAACGGAAATTTAAAAAAAGACTCGTTCATGGGAATATAAATAATTTATGTTTTCACTGCTAAATATTTTTATTTTTTTAAAAAATATTTATTCGCTTAGAAGTTTAGAAGTGATGATACGAATTAACATTATAGCAATACATTTAAAAGGTGATAAATTTATGTTCTAACTTCTAAATATTTTTTTTTATTTTGATAAAGCAATATGTTTAAAAGTTATGATACGAATTAACATTATAGCAATACGTTTAAAAGGTGATAATACGATTGACATTTAATATTTCTTCTTAACATAATTTTATTAGTTAGACCTGTATCTATAAAGACGGAATCTTTGAAAAACAACGAAACGGGACTCATCTGAGGCCTCGTAAACGGATAGAATAAATACCCTTCAGACCCATTAATTAATATCCTTTGAAGAGCAAGGCTAATTCCAGCAGCCACATTATTCCGGCTCCAAATATCAAACTCAAGGATAAGTTCAATAAAGAATAAATGATAGTTTTAAAAACTAAAAAAAAACAGGCTTTTATTGTAGATCGAACTGAAAAATGAAAAATAAATTATAGTTTAAAAAAAACACGTTTTTATAGTGAATCGAACGCTTTTATAGTGAATTTATAGTGAAGAGTAAAAAAATAATTCTTAATATAAGAATAAAATGACTAACGAGAAAATTAATGTTACTGTGGTAAAAACGTGTGGTGTGTTGTACTACATTTTTACACTAACTCAGCATTTCGGAATAGAACTAGTACGAAATTATAATAATTAATATAGAGCACCCCACGCTTTTATCCCAATGACAATAATTTTCTCGTTAATCCTTTTGTTCTTATATTAAGAATTATTTTTTTTACTTTTTAGTTCGATTCACTATAAAACCGTGTTTTTAATAATTTTTTTTAAACTGCATTTTTATTTATTTATTTATTTATTTTTATTTAAAAAGAATCAAATTTTCCTTGTTATTTATGCATTTTTGCATACATATACAGTTATGAAAAATCAGGGAAAAGAAATAGGGGAAGAAATACACCTCATTACTATATCAAAATGTAGATTTCTCAGGATTTCTTAGAAGCTTATAGTATACTTACATATATGATACTATGCGTATGATGCCAGAGGTATTATTTCTGAAATCTAAGAGGAACTCTTGTTGAATATTTTATCAGTGACTTATTAACAGTTAATTTATTTTTTAAAATTTCGCACCTTTAATCTTTATTCAGTGTGAAACTTTAAAAGATAATTTAACTGTTCCTTAGAAAACAAAAAGAAGAAATCTCATGAAAGATAAAAACATCAGAGCTGCATTTATAAATTTAATTATTTACCCATTTTAGTTAATACCCATTATAGTTTAATTAATACCCAGACAAATTTTACTATCGTGTTCCTTAATATGACACTTACTTAAATAGAAATGGTCTGCAGATTTTGACTTTGATATTTATTTTAACTAGCTGTGTATGCAAAGTAGTAATATATTGTTTGTTCAGTTCATTATTTTGTCGTTGTTCTTATCTAATAATTTCTTACGCCTTAACTTTGCGTACCTCTAAAATAAGATTTGGAAAGCAGGCTTGGAATCATATCAGATTTGAATATTTTTAATGCATATCTTTACAGAATAAATAATGGACATACCATTTATATTTTTAGCTGATTAGCTCATTCAAACTTATCAAAGAAACAAAAGCATTTTTAATTCAGTTTATAACATTTTATTTCTTAAAATGGGGGAATTCTGTATATTTGATACGTCTGGAAACAACAATCCACTTATTTGTTTTTCCTCTGAAAAACAAGTATTTGAAAAAAAGTAAGATATCCAATGCAAATTTCTTCTACTTTGTACAGTTTTGCTTTGTTCATTTCTATTTTAAAACATAAAGTAGCTAGAACGTACGTATAACTCCTAAAAATGTGAATATGTGGATTATTATTTTTTTTCAATGAACTGTAAATATACTGCTCAGAAAAAATAAATGTGACGTCCAATCACCTATCAAACAAGCTCGATTGGTGAGAGACTGGAGAAAACTCGTAACCAAGAAAGCATCCATTCATCTACCAGAGTGAATTCATAAATGCGTGCAGTGTGCAGCTGGGCGTTATCCTGCTGGTAAAGGAGATCGTGCACCCCGGATGGAAGGGAAATGTTCAACAGGTGCAGCATATCATCGGCGTAGAGTTGATCTGCCATATTGACTTCAATACAAACCAGAAGTAAGTTACTGTCATATACGGTGGAACTGCCTCTGTTGGCAGCAGCCTAGCATTCTGTGCTATTGCACAATTCCTTTAAGGTATCCGACTACGTTCGGAACCGTGATTTTAAAAAAGCGCAAAAATGGATAACTTTCATGATATTTAGTGTCACTTACATTAGAGAGAATACATGTATAAAATTGTTTTAAGGACATTTTTTTTAATACAATATTTCGGCAAAAAATTAACTTAGAATAACCTTTTTTCAAAATTCTCCTTTTGTGAAAAATGCTTCTATTGTAATAATATTTCGCCTGTATATAGCTCAGACCTCTGTACAGAGGCTGAACTATGATTTTTTTTAAAAATTCACATTATTTTCAGAGTTACAACCCAATGAAATAATTATCGGCGTTTTTTTTTCTTAAAATTTCTCCTCTCAATTGTCGTAAAACATGGATAAACCCACTTCTAAGTTATATATTTCAAAAATTCTAGTTGAGCCTCTGTAAAGAGGTCTGAGATATATACAGGCGAAATATTATTATAATAGAAGCACTTTTCCCAAAAGAGAGAATATTTTGAAAATGGGTCATTCTATGATCATTTTTTTGCCAAAATATTGTACTTAAATAATTTTTTTATTGTAATACTATTTTTAAAACCATTTTATATACGTTTTCTAATCTAAGTGACACTAAATATCATAAATATTATCCATTTATACTGTTTTGCAAAATCATGGTTTCGAACGTAGTCGGATACCTTAGAACAAGAAACAGATTTTACAATGATTAACCTGGTAGAGAGAAAAAAGCGACGCGAATGTTGCCCATTCTGCAGATTCTTTTTTCTATATTTTAACTATCGTGAGTAAGAAAACTGGGCATTCCACATCATTTACATTACTCTAGGACTCTCTAAAATTTACATTATATTATGGTAACTCTCTTTTGGTGTTGCAATTTTAATGTCAGGTATGAATATTGTGTATATATTTCTTTCAGCGATACGAGAGTTAAGCTCTAGAGAATACTCCTCCTCCCCCCACAGAAAAAAATAATTTGGTTTATATAAAATACTTACATTTTACACTTTTGTAAACATCGATACATATTTCGCTTTAAAATTTATGTTTCAATTATTGTCTCTGTTTGTAACATGCAAAACCAATAGGATTGAAAATGTATATTTTTCAAAATTTATTTTGATTCTTATGGAAAGATAAACTTAATATCCAGTTTCAATATCATTTTTTTTTAACTTTATTTTGAAATTAATAAATTAAACTCTTTAAAATATCAGTAAAACTTAAAAAATATTGAAAAGTATTTTTATATTTAATACAATACAAGAATTTTATAAACATCATTTATTGTGTGTGAGAGAGATTCTTGTCATTATATTTCAATCTCTCGGTTACATTTTTAAAGGAAAATACTCTCATTAAAATTTCTGATTCTATGATTCAAAAGCAAATCCTTTTAAATAAATTTAAAAAAGTATAATTGAAAGAACATTATATTGCTTTCCAAATAATTGCTCGTTATTATGAAAAAAATATGGATGGAAACGTCGTTAATTAAAATAAGCATAACAATGGATTTTTTATTAAAAAAACTTCTTTTTCTTCCCTTATTTAATTATATTAATGAATAAAAATCCTGTATAATTCTAAATACAGGAATCATTCTAGTGTCTAATTTTTAAACTATGGTGCAACAAATTTCATAATTAAATTGTGTTATTTCCCGCCATACATTTTTAAGTAAAAATTATTCCCTAAATTTTAAAAGAAATGTCAAAATAATATCCCTAAAGAGGGCTAAAAGATCAAAATACAACAGTTGTTTCCGTTAATCAACTCATTAACTGGTTCTGGTGTCTTTTAACTCGAATCGTAATTAAGACTTGAAGTGGAAAACTAATTTATTTCAACCAGTTCTTTTAAAAATCAGAGTAGACATTACATTCAAATCCAAATGGTAATCACGGCAGTGGGGAATTTTAATTAACAAGTCGTGCGAACAAAATAAAGCCGTGTTGCCTGTACGATGATTAGAATAAAGCTCAGTTCTCTTAGTCGAGTGGATTAGTTTGAACTGAAACTTTCAGGATCTAGAAAGGTGCTGAAAGTAATTGAAAAATAACATTAATTCAAGATTTACCGCTATTCGGAAGAGTTAATCCTTTGAAATAACTCATGTAGAAATGTTATGTTTGTATGTTTAAACGTAATTTAATTCAAAATTATCATAGGAAAGAGAATAGTTCCGCAAAGCTTTCTTAAACTTTATTAGAAATCACATCCTCCACAAGCTTACGACATTCTAAAGAATATATATACAGTGAAAATCGTTTAAAACGAAACTGAAGGGACTGAAATACCTTTTCGTGTAAAAGAATTTCGTGTTAAGGGATGTTTAAAAAAACATATATTCAACAAAATTAATTTTATTAGAGTACATTTTATTCACATATATACAGGGTGTCCCCGAATGCCGTGTACAAACTTGGAGAGGAGGTAGAGAACATCGTGAGGAGCCATAATTAAGTAAGAAATCATGGGCCGAAAGCTGTAGGTGGCGTTGTACGTGAGCTCGCAAGGTTAGTACATGTGGTTTCCTCATTTGAGACATAAACAGGGTGCGATGAACATGAATTGTCATATGAACGCCGAGCTGGTGGTTATCCACTTCAACTACGGCCCTGCCAACGGAAATGGACGTGCTGCTGCTCGATTGCAAGGGGAAAGACATCCAATGAGGTGGCAACCCAATCATCAAACGTTCGCTTGGGTACATAAGAACCTGATGGAACATGGATCATTAAGAGCCATGATTGACGACACGCAAATCAAAACTGAATTTCGTGAATCGACTGGTATTTTCGAACACGTCTGCCAATTCATGTCGCATCGGTGTCTTACATGCATGCATACATGCCAATGGCAGCAATTTCAAACACTTCCTGTAATGCTTTAATGTCATACTTTTAATTTATTAGTGTTTTTTGTTTTTGTAATAAAACGTTTTACACTACATTCTGTATTGTGGCCTTACGGTCTGTGTGTCTCTTTATCTAGTTAGGTTTGCGTTTCCACCTATGCTTTCCTATGTAATTATGGCTTCTCAGGATGTTCTCTAGCTCCCCTCCAAGTTTGTACATGACATTCGGAGACACCCTATTTTTGCATGTATTAAATAAAAATCAATGGAACAAAACTATTCACAAGAGCTTGATAGAATTTAATACAAAACTTTAAAGTTCTTCAGTTTCGATCACCAGCCTTAAGAAGCTACATCTTCATTTTAAGTGAAACAGCAATTTGCTTACCCCTGAGCTCTTTGCCATTGTGCTCGTAAAAGAATTCTTCTAAAGTAGAAAAAAAAAATGCCAACCAAACTCACTGATTTTTACTCACATTGTGATGTACTCGTCACCGAATTCCAAAGCCAACTGAAGTGAGATGAGATGTTTTTGTGTGGCATTTGTAGAGGTGAAGTGTGAAGGTGGCTTAGATAACTGCATATACTTCACATAAAATCTTATATGACTTATCTGTCCAATGATACCTAAGTTACATTGTTGTATTAAAAGGTTATTTTGTAACGAATTTTTATACTCAAGCCAAGACTTTTTGTTCACCTTATACATTTAAAAAGAGCTATGATTTAAATAAAACTGACCGCTTGAAAAAGTTTCAAAAAATACATTTGTTTGCTTCTGTTCCATTCATTTTTGTATTATCTCATTTTGTAACTATTTCTTAACAATTATTTATTTATTTGTGTTTTTTGCACATGTATGTATAAGGGTTCTACATTTTTATTTTCAACTTTTCAGACTAACAACATTTTAAACGAAATATATCTTATTTCAATATATTGTGCAGTGATTTTATTTTTCCTTACACTCTTTTTCAGACAGTTAACAGTATTTAAAGTACGGAATTCAAGTGTAACTGAGTAATTTCTTCCTTGGTAAAAAAAACAACAACTCCATCATATTATATAGGTTTTTTTTTCTTACAATTAAATCCTCATAATGCCTTCAGTTTTGGGGTTTCATGGTTCTGTCTAGACATATTTTCTGTTTTGTGAAAAGTTCTACTGGGAATACTTTTGTTTTTATGAAGGAAGAAGTCTATTAACATGGCTATAAAAGGAAAGAACTGTTTTTATTTGCTAAATTTGTTTACTGAAATAAATTATTAAGGCACTGAAGTAAAAAAGAAATTTAGAGAGTAGGCCCTCTCTTATACAGTATTATATTTGAAATGTATTTTTACAAATATTTTTTTTTATATGTACAAGTGTTTTAAAATTCAAAAATCATGAAATTAAAAGAAAAAAAGCCCATCATTTATTTAACTTTTGTAAGACGAAGTCTGCAATAAGACAATGTACACTTTCACGCACAGTTCTCAAAAGTCTAACTCGCACACAATTCAAGTAAAATTTTCAAAACGATCTTTTTTCAATTCCTACTATTAGTTCACTCTCTCCCTGTATATATTTATTTATATATATCTTGTTCAAATTTTCAATCGTAAATAAAACACTTTCTATTCATCCATTCAAGTTCAAATACATTTTTTAAACTTGTAGTGGATGACACTTGATGTTAATGCAGTTTTTTTCAAATATTAGTTCATTAATTAAATTGAAAAATGAATAAATAGTAACAAACAAAAATAATTGTTAAACAGCATATATAGAAAAAAAATCGTTCGTTGTGTCCCTGTAGCTCAATGGATAGCGCGTTGGACTTCTAATCCAAAGGTCGTGTGCTTGAATTCCACTTGGGATGGCCTAATTTCTGAGAATGTAATTTCTTTTTTACTACACTACTTTATTAGAATAATTCAATTTAATTAATGAATAAATAGTAAGAAGAGCCAAAAAATAGTTCAACACCATACATCAGTGCTTCTCAAACTTTCAATACTGGAGACGCACTTTTCAATCATAATTTTTATCGCCCCCCCCCTTCTTATAAAATAATAATGCATTGAATGCAATAATAATGCACTTTGACTCTAAGCCTCAATACGATCTTAATTATAAACCGTACAAATAATAAGATAAGTGTATTAAATTTTATATATGTTACTTTTAAGTATATAATATATATATTACTCTTCTTTCTCGAATTTTAAATTGGAACTGATTGCAAAATGCGGTGGCTGCTTTGAAGACAAAATATAAATCTCAGCCAAATATACAAAAAGTACACAGTTTGGCAATTTCTAATCCTAAACCTTCCTTTGAAAAACTTTCCTCTTCAAGACAAGCCCATGGAAGTCTCTAATACTTATTTATCTTGCTCTTCATTTAGTATTAATAAATTAGTTATAAAATACCTTGTGCAGCACTGATAAATTAAAAGAATAGTCTGAACTACCCGCTTTTCACACGAGTTCATTTTTTAAAAAAACTAAAACATTCTTGATATAATAGCTGAATTGTCAGGAGAGTAAACCCAAATGCGCGACAATGTTTACGAAAATGTAAAATATTTTAAAATGAATGCTCATATTATAATTCATTTTACGCGAACTGTAATTTTAAGAATCACAGAATTAGCATTTAGAATTAATGTTAAATAATGAAAAATAATATAAAATTCCGATGAAGAATAATTGTGTTATTTTTAATATTTGAAGCGAGAAGACTTCAAAATGTTTTATCCCGGGAGCAGGCACACACTCGATACTAAGGTTTAATGGTCACGCGGGATGATTGAGTCACCCCAATCCTTTTTTTTATAATTATTCTTATTGTATACGATAAAAATCGTGATTCCCGTGAATAATTTAATTAAGAGAAAGTATACTTACCTACTTTCAAGGACTTTTCAATTTTTCTTTGGTAACAAATATACAGTTTTGCCAGAATTAACGATTTCGTGATCTGTGTGCCTCGCGCGACCACTTCTGGGTTAAAAGTGTATTTAATATAATAATATGGATGTTACTGCTAAAAAAATTGTGTAAAAAGTTTTTCATTATGCTTTATATGTTTGAGAATAATCATAAAAATAAAACTTGGCCAAGTAATCCTTCAAAATGCTCTCCGTGGTTTTCCAAATATCATAAAACTTTTTTACATGGAAAAAAACGCAACAGAGAAATAAATACATTACTTACAACTTCCCTAAATGAGAAACAAACACATAAGAGAGGGATCCTAACTAACTGAACCAACAACTTAAAAGGTCAAGCAGATTATCAACAAATTATTCTGCTGCCTACAGCTATAATGTACAGTATTTCAAATATAATAACTGTGATTAATTTTTTATCTTCCTAAATTTTTTTCGGTTCTGAGTCAGGATTTTGTTTTTTTTTTCCCTGAAAGAGTAGTATTTTAGGTTTAAAAAGAAAACGTAATAAAAAATCTCTCATCATAGGATTACAGTAAATCAAATAAAGGTAGATGACATAGATAAATTATATCAGAGTGCATTTTTTATTATGTATGAAAGTATTTTGTTTTAATTCATTCTAGAGAGAGAGTAAATTAATTATTTTTTAAATCTCTTATTTTCGATATGCTCGCGCTCCCTAGGGGGGCGCACCCCACAGTTTGAGAAATGCTGCCATACATACAATGGAAAATGGAAAGTAGCAAGGAAAATCGTTTCCTATTTTCTCACTTAATATTGGGATTCTGTCACAATATATCTGTTCACATGTTTGTTTGTATTAATTGTAACTATTTAATAAAAAGTAAATAAAATAAAAAAAAAAAATTTTTGACCTAATTATGAATTTACTTTTTTTTTTTTTTTTTTGTATTACTTGTTTCTCTTATTTTTGAAAAGAGTTTTCAATAATGAATGTATTTACGCAAATATTTTTAATAATTATTTTGATGAAAAAAGTTTTATATAAAATTCAAAAATCATGAAATTAAAAAAAAAACTCATCCTTTATTTAACTGTTGTATGATAAAGCATGCAATAAGAATAATCTACATTTTTAATTATAGAATTAAAAAAATATAGCTCTTTCCACGTAAAATTTTCAAAAAGAAAATTTTTTTTCATTTATTTTTGGAAAGTAACTCTAATAATGAACGTCAGTAAATAAAGGAAAGATATATTAACTGTGAGAAATAAAGAAAAGCAAACACAATTTCTGTAGTCCATCTATGAAATTACAACATAAAGAAGAAGAATAAATAACTGCAAGATCAAATGCTGAACAACCCCAGGGCATTCCCAAAATATCTTCAAGCTTCCCAATTGAGACCCTGTCGTTTCTGAGCTTCATTGCAAATTTTTGTCTCTCGCTAAATCTCCTGTCAACACGCACTTGTCAGACGCTATGTCTTTTATTCACCTTGCAGGAAATATTTAGAATCGCCTGGTTTCATCACTATGTCAAAGGTTTTCTTTTACGCACAGCCAAATTCACTAACTGAAAAACTGTTAGTTTTTCCTGTTTTCTACTGAAAAAAAGGGCTTAAGTATGTAATTTGTTTCCACTCTCGTGTGTTTTTAGGTTATTCATTGGAAAGAAGACGTGCAAAGCTTTGACTGAATGGGCTCAATGAAGTAAAGCTGTTTTCATCTGAAAAAATGTATTAAATATCGCTTAAAGCTCTAGAACACTCGAAGTATTGTCTTTAGAAATAAAATAAAAATTATCGTCTTTTTTGGCCACTTAAAACTAACTATTGTGTTGTTATAAAGATTAAAAAAAAAAATAGTAGCTATGCTAAATAACTGAGTAATCTATATTCGTTTTAAAATACAAAAAATTCCTTTGTAGTTATACCTCAAGTGAAGCTCGACTGTAAATTGGTATTCAAAACTGAATTAAAGATTTTTCATCTTAACAAATTAATTTTGTTTTGAAATTATTTTATAAAGTATGGTTAAAACAAAGCTGGCAATTATTGAAACTCTTTGAGAGTCAGTTTTACATTTGTAAGCAAGTTTTTTTTTTTTACATTTGTTAGTTATATACTTATATTAATAATTCTTCAATTAAATCCTGTTTTTTGTGTTTCATAAGAGAAAAAACATTAAAAGATATAGTTAAATGTATTTGCAATCTTGTGTATAGAAAGACAATTCATTGTTTCAATAACTAGAAATCATACTTCAGAAGAACAGGAAAAAAATCTATTGTCTTATAGGTTTAAAAGTATAATACCGATTTTCAGACTCATTTTTAATACATGAATATTATTTTAATATTGCTTTTTTGACTTTAACTATAATTTTGCGACAATTAGAGAAAACATTTCTCTAATTAGCGCAAAAAAAAAACAACGCAAGTTTTACCAAAATTTGGTAAAAAATTGGTTTTTATAAATTAGAACATTAGAGGTATGTGTTCAAAATGACTTAAAATTAAGGGGTCTCTTACAGAAAAAGTACAGTTGCATTACTAGTCTAGAAAATTTCACATTTCTTAAGAAAACATTTACCATTTTGTTTTGTGCCAACATACTAAAACACATAACCTTAATATTTTTAGATATATGCTGATGCTGTGCTCACGAAGTAAGTTTTATCATCTTCTAGTTTTATTACATCGATTTTAAATCTATAATATTAAGAAGTCTATTAAATTTTATCGTTATATATTAATAGTATTGTGTACTGTGTATTTATTAATAACTACATTTCTATATTTCTTCCTTTCCCTGTTGCCCAGTGTAAAGGTAAATCACAGGTGAAGGTTGACTAGTCACACACAAAATTTTGTTTAAACTTGCAATCTTGGTTCCTAAAGCCAAGAGTTTGCTATTGTACTATTGTGGCTAATATTTCTTACTGTCTTGACTGGTTATACTTAGGTTTATAGCTGTTTATATATATTATTGCGGATTATATATATACAGTCGAACCTCTATATTGCGAATTTTTCTATATAGCGAACTTTTTACTGGAGCCTTGAACATTTCACTATTTTCTTCGTAAAATAACCTTTCTATAGCGAAGAGCATTTTCTGTATAACGAACATTTTAATTGTGATTCAATTTCTGTTCTACCTTTTTTTAAAGTATTTCTGAAATAAAATTTCAAGTTATTCTCCCTATAACACATTTTATGGTGGTCATGAATCTAGAACTGGTTTTGTTAGATCCTATCTCTCCAAGAGCAATAGAATTCTGGACGTTTCATCTAAGTGCAACCTTTAACCCCCATTGCTGAGTTCACTGGACATATCTTCGATATCCTCTTTCATCCTCAGTGGAGTCCCGTGTCACCGTGTTCTAATTATAAAATAAAGCATGTTTAATATTACTTTAATGCTTTAAATTATAAAATGTCCTTCAAAAATTCATTAATTTTAGTACAAAATTATTTTCTTAATATTGAAGATACAGTGAATTCTTCCACATTCTTTTTTCTTGTTTTCCTTGCATTTTTACTTTCTTTTAATGGGCATGATCTATGAAATAAACATATATTAATTTTAAAAAAAGGTGTGAATAATTACTCTTTTTTAAATATATAGTGTTTATGAATTTAAAATTTGTTTTATGTGGTTTATAAAGTATATTAAAAGATGAACCTCGAAATAACGAATTTTCCATAAAACGAACTTTCTTCCGGGGTTTAGTGACTTCGTTATACAGAGGTCCGACTGTATATCATATACCCTTAATTCCATGCAACCATGTATTTAAAAAGATAATTTATCGTAAATATTAAGGAAAGGTATAATCGTATAGAACAGCGGTTCTTAAACTGTGATTCGTGGATCACCGGGGTTCCATAGAAGGATCCCCTAAAATTCCTAGGGGATCCACGAAAGTCTCTCATTAACAGATTTAAAAGGCTTGTGGATTTATTGGAAGATGTGTCATCCTAGATTAGATCATTAAATTGCCCCAAATGAAAAAGCTACTAGACCATGTATTTCAATCAACAATTTTAATTCAGTTTGTTATTACAAATTATGGAAATTACATAGCCATTACCACACCGTAATATTTTCAAAAAAATGTAGTAGAAACACACGAATCCATCCATCCTGATTTCCTGATCGAATTCTTTATCTTAAAAACAAGTATATAAAACGTCTTGAAAGTGTAGAACCGGAATAAAAACTGCAGCCATCTTTCTCATTAAAATTTTAATTAATATAGTAAAGCATATCATTTATTTATTTGAAATTAATGTTTCGTAATATTTTTAATTAGATCTTTATT
>BMAV01010905.1:183976-199576 GCA_019973955.1 Trichonephila inaurata madagascariensis
AACTAGGTAAAGTATGAAGTTTTTCATCCATTATATACTTTAACTTACTTGTCGAGTTATTTCGTGAAATAGTTATTCTATGAAATAACTGAATTATGCACTTTAACGGTGCCATATATATACTATATAAGAAAAATCTATTGACTTTTAGCTTTCATTTATCACACACAGAGAATGTTTCACATTAAATTTCGAAACAATATATTTTAAATTAGTTATTTATGTTACATATGTATCTCTTTGAATCATCATATTAAATATAATATAGACTATAGACTACAATGTGAAAATTCTATCTTTTTAGTCCCATCTAGGAATTAATACGTGTACACATTGTAATATAGCAGGAAAAACACTTTTATTATACTCAAGTCTGAAAATTCATTGTGCTTAGTCATTCTCATTATAGTTAATAAAAAAAATCTGAGTTTCAGAGAGCTCTTCTCCTTAGACAATAGTCGGTCTGAATAACAATGAAATGGACTTTTTATGTTTTAACCGTGAATAGCCTAG
The DNA here is from genome assembly GCA_019973955.1 of Trichonephila inaurata madagascariensis. Taxonomy (NCBI): domain Eukaryota; kingdom Metazoa; phylum Arthropoda; class Arachnida; order Araneae; family Nephilidae; genus Trichonephila; species Trichonephila inaurata. The sequence continues at coordinate 184,490 of BMAV01010905.1, forward strand.
AATTCCTCATATTTTTCTTATTGGTTTTTCTTAGTTTTAACACAATACCTTAGAGTTCTGTTCACAATTAGTGACACACCCAATTTCTTTCTCTTAATAATGCAATTTCAGATAACAAAAGGAAGAAAAGAGTAACGCCACTTTCACTTGCTAGTGCAATCGTTTCCACTGTTTTATTCAAGCGTTAAGGATTTCACTTATAAAAAATGTAGATAGCATGCAGGAACACCACAAAGATAGAGAATATTTCGTAACATAAAGAATGTGACAAATTCAAGAAGGCTACAGAAATAAACATGTAAGAACTTTTAAAACGCATACCGAAATTTGAAAATGTAATATTCAATTCGAAATCGAGTTTTATCGTTGATTGGAAAAAAAATAAACTAAAAGCCTCTTCTTCGATTTACCTTACTTTGTCGTTTCCGTTTTTAACAAGGTGCGACAGATTTGTATTGAATTTCGATTCTTTTTACTGAAATTTCTGCTTTCGATTTTTTCCTGTCTGCGTAACATGCATGTCTGAATAAGTTGATAAGGCTTAGGTATTTTTGCTTACTTTTTAAAATCAGTTTCATATTAATTATTATTTTTTTTTATGAAATTTGAGGTTATCATTTTTATAATATTTCTCTCGTCAGCTTTATTAAGTTAAATGCCTCCGATTAAACTCAAATTTCATTTTTGCGTTTATTACGAATGAAAAGCCCATATTTTGATGAGCTCTAAATTTAATGTCGTTCCGTTATTGATTTGTATCTTCGAAATTGACAGAGAAGATATTTTTATAATTCCATTTTTAAGCCGCATTTAATATTGAAAATTATAATGAAATATACGGAATATGTTTACATATTAATGTTGAATTCAGTCCCATGTACATTTTAGCTAACAGGATGTATGTTTTATAAGAATTTTGAAACAATTATAATGAGAAAAAATATGTTTTATAGATTCTGAAGATTATTAATATAAAGGATTGATGATAGTGTGTGTTTTAATGATATATTCATATGTGATTTTCTTCCTTTCATGTATATATATATATATAAATATATATAAAGGAAGTGAATGCAGCTGTTCACTTGATATTTTGACAAGAAAGAATTTGTAATCCCATAAATGGTTTTAAAATCTATGAGTTTATTTATCAGGCCGAAAACAAGAAATAAATTAAAATATACAAAATAATTCAATGATACAGAAAAAAAAATCCTTTTTGTTTGTAGAAATGTTAACTTCTAAAACGAAAACTTTAAATGATATTGTTACAAACTTTATGTAAATAGTGTAAATAATTTGTATTTGGATGTGTAATGCATTTATTGTGCCATTTGAGAGCCATTTCATTTTTCAATGAAATGGCTCTCACAATTGAGGACTTGCCGTATCTTTAAAGGCTTTGCTGCCAATAAGAAAAGAAAAAAAAACAAACAGAAAATTGAAAATCATTTAAGTAAAAGATCTAACTCTTAGATGCTAACTAATAAATTATGGAATCAAAACTTCAGATATTTCTAAGGTATACTTTTCTTTAAACAAATCCTTCTAATATGTAAGGGAAAGGTCTCATATATCGAAATACCGTTTATTTATAAAAATTTTATATTTGTAAGAAAAATAAGGATTGTTTTTATCAAAACATTTTACAAAATACCATATTAAAAAATTGAATTTAATAATAATTAATCTATTATAATGTACAAGAATAAAAAGACAGTCATTTTAAAATAGAAACTAAGAAATATTGTATATGTATCTCCTCTAAGAGTTTGGAATAGCCTTTCTAAAAGGATATTTTCTTTCAAATGGGGCTCCGTATTGAAAAAAAAAAACATTTCAGACCTAGTATATTCCCGTGAGCTGGCATCCTTTTTTAGTGCGTCACATCACAATTTAGGAGGGTACCAATAGCCACAATGTAGTTTTAACTCTCAGTTTCCTTCCCAGAGGGAAGCACCTGAATTCTAACGATGCGAAACTGTTTTTGGCATTTAATTTTGCTGAAAGCACCCAAACCAAACAGTTACTCAAGGGATCTTTAACATGCCGCATAATAATACGACATGGATGCTGTTAATTTCCTGCATCACGAAAATCCGCAGACTTGGGCCGGGGTCTAACCCACGATCATGTTCTTGTAAGATCAGCGCCTAGCCAACCACGCAACCAAGCCGGTCTAAGACGATATTAATTAGGAGAAACACAAAACGATTTTCTGTATGAATCTTCTTTTTTAAAGAAAACCAAATATATTATTTAATGTTTTCAATAATTATTAATAATGACAATCACCAATAATGAATAAATTATGCAGTTATTAATTAAGAGACATCACTTCAAAAATAATATGGTTAACTCTGAAATTAAAACATTGTTAACTGAAAAGTAAATTTCTTTAATCTCACTTATGAAGTTTAATTAATTATTCAACTTGTGCTTCAAATATTCGATGAGTTTTTCTAAATTAATATTATTAGTTGTATTTGTGTTATTAATCGATTTATGAAATGGCAATCAATATAAAGTTTGATTAATTTTCACTATTCGCATGCGCTTTAATAAAGTATTCTTGTTTTTATTTTCAATAGTTCTTTTCGTTCAACACCATTAGACTTTGAAACAAAATTGAGAATCAGTACAAATGCAAATTTAACGGCAATTATATTTATTTCATTCTAAGAAAAGATTAATTTTCGAGCTTTCAATAATGTAAATTTGTTATTCATGAAAGAGAACTCCCACAATAGAGTAACGTAGGAGTATTGGAATTCTCCCACGCATTCGGTTATATCTATTTAATATCTCTCCCTCGCCTCAAATAACAAGAAGTAGAATGGTTTTTTTCCCTGTAAAGATAAATAATGAAATAGGAGAGGATATTTTCATTAGCAAAAATTGATATCTAAAAAGAGCAACGTTTTTGTCGTGTTTTTTCTGTAATAATTAATGAATTGTTTCGAAGGAGAGAGAGGAGATGATATTGATCGGTTTTAATAGAAAAATCTGAGGGAGTAGACTTTTTCTGCCTGGATTCCAGAAATTTTCTAATTATTTATCTATTTTTTATCTCTTATTTTATTAAAGGAAAAAAAGCTTTTGTGAAAAACCTTTAAATTAAAACAGCGTTTCTGAAACTGTGGGGCGCACCCACCTAGGGGTTACGAGCATATTGAAAAGTCGAAAAGAAAAGATTACTTAAACAAAAATTATTAAATTACTGAAAGTAAACAAAAACAAAATACATTCTAACATATAATAAAATATAAAATACACATTTGTACTCAAACAATACCATTATAAATGTATCTTACCCTTATAAATATGTATTTTATAATTAATTTCAGAGCATATTTAATAGTTACCAGTGACCCCTATAGGCTTATCACATATAAAAGTTTTACAAAAATCAACTCTTATCATGATAGTTTTTTTGTGCGGTTTATAATTAATCCCGAAACTGCTGAGTAAAAGTTATGCAATTCACTCCGCAATGCCACCGTTTTCGTATGTGATGTATTGGGGGATGAAAAGGAATAAATAATTTAAACCTTCTCTAAAATAAGTAAATCCTTCGTAAACACTGTCAAGGTTTGTGACGGGCTCACGCGTCTTTTCTTTAACATGACCTCTGGGTTCTTTGGGGGCCAAGATTAATGGCAACTCTTTTCCAACCAAAATCCAAGAAGCGAAATGTGAAGCTGAAATGCAAATAAGATAGCTTTTAAATAACAGAAGTTTCAGTAAGTCGGATGGCAATTTGGGGAATGTTATGTGCGAAAGTGATACAAGTAGGAATTAACAGCCAGTTGAAGTTACCTTGAAGATTAAGCTAATAGGTCAAGGTGCATACCATTGCACGCGCGCCCAGACGCCTCTTCATAAGATTGAAGCTAAGATTGGATTACGGTAGGATTGACTATTTGATATTAGGACTTGTTATATTATTAGAAGTGAGATTAGGCGGATTAGATATTGATAGTGGTCCAAGTTACGCGATTCGGTATAACTATTACTGTGTGTTTGTTCGTCGTAGATTCTCTCTTAACTATAATCATCTAAATTGTTATACGCTTAAGTTACATTTTTAATAAAGTCATATTAAGAATTTAAAAATGTCTGTTCCTTTTGTAAACCCTACACCTCTAGCTCACGCGGATAATGAAAGAAACGGTCACCTTAGGGCGGGGGGCGGTTTCACAGGTTCTTTTGTTACCTTCCAAAAACCTTCGAAATAAATTTATAGATAGCAGTGCACAGAGAATGTCGTAATTAGAGAGAGGAAAGACGTATATATACGTTCTGAGAATTTAACGCTTTGGCTGAGTGAGACGTTTATATACGCTGGTGGCATTTAAGAGGTTAAAGTCGTATTATACCTTCAGCATCAAGGTATAGTATTATTGAATTCAATATATTGTTAGTGTATGAAGGGGGGCGATGAAAATTATGATTGAATATTGGGTCGCAAATATTGAAAGTTTCAGAAGCACTGATTTAAAATCATTGAGAGGGAGAGCTTTGTGAGAATTGTAAGTGAATTTTGCTAGTAAGCTTGCTACGGACATCTAGTGGGGTTTCCCTTGTAAGACTAACCTGGAGGGAGGAGGGTTCTTTAATATTTTGAATCAGTTTTATAACTACAATTTATTATAAAGAAAACATTATATGTTAAGGAGAGTGATTATATAATATGAATTAAAATTGAGAAAGAAAATTAGAAAAAGGACTAAATCTCTGCTTGTCATCCAGTAGTATGATTACTTTTTTCCATTGATTCTATTTTTTCCTTCCGAAAAAATAAATAGAGGAGACGCATCTGAGGATTAATTTAAGTTCCAGTTGGCCTGCATCCCTTTAAATTCTATTAGATAAGTAATATCTTTAATTCTTATATCCAATTCGGATCCTTGATCCTCCAGCCATAGACTAAAACTATTAAAATGATATGATAAGCTTGTTTTGGTAATATTCGTTTTTGTGAACTGTTATGGTTGCGTAACTTACAATAGCGTTGGTTTCGAGCAGAGAGTTTTCAGAAACTGAATCCTTGAAGTTACTCACATAAACTTTCATGATAAGGTCTATGTAAGCTTCGCCACAAGCTTTTGTTAAATTAACTATAGGGAATATAAGATATATTCAATGGAAAACAGATACTCATCTAAAATACATAAAAAGGATGGATCAGCACATTTTTGTTTCTGAACTTATTTTAAGTTCAGGAAATCTAACTTTATACATGGTCAAATTTTTCTGTCCATTTTGCAAGAGTAAGCAAATGTTTCTTACCCATTGCAATAATTACACAACATATTTCTATAACTATGAGAAATATAGCCATGACAGTTGGTGAGATCAAATTAAGCGTTTCAAGAATTTTAAGAAGTTTTTAAGATTCTGGACTATATATCGTCTCCAAAAAGAAAAGAAAAATGTGGGTGAGAGCAGAAAATTACTCCAAGAATTCATAAAATTTTAATAAGAAATAGCAAAATAAATACAAAAAAGACAAGCACAAACCTTTGAAGGGATTTATTGTATAATGGTGTTGAAGTGAGCACCTCAACTGCGCGGAAAAGGCTTCTAGGAGGTAAAAATGATAAAAAAACGTTTAGCATGGGCTAAAAAATACCGATTATGAATAGATCATGGATCAGGAAAAAATGGCTTTTTAGTGTTGAAACTTTTATTTGTACAGGAATACAAATGAAGTGTAGTTTGAGGAAGTGAAGCTTTGTTACCAGATCATATACAACAGACAGTAAAACTTCCTTCTAAGCAGATGTCTGGGCTTTTTTCACAAGAAATGGCACTGGAAGCTTAGTTCCTCTTAAGGGCATAGTGAATTCTGTCAAATATATAGAAATATTATGTTGTAGGATCGTTTCATTCATGGAAACATTTGATGGAAAATTCCAACATGACTTGCCCCCTTGTCACAATTCGAAATTGTTTCAAGCTTTATTGCAAAAAATAAAATAAAAGTGCGATTGGCCTGGAAATTCCTCAGACCAAAATCCTATTCAAAATTTATGCCATATTTTCAAGAATAGTTTTGTTATGATTAATTGTATGACAACAGAGCAAATGATAAAAACGGCTATACTAGTGTGTTTCCACGATTATGAAATCAAGAACATGTGTGTTGCTCTAGTAGAGTCCACGAGAAGACATGTTGAAGAGGTATTTATGCTAAAGAAAGACATGCTTTGTACTATTATACGAATTTTTCAATTTATTTAAGGTGTTTAACGATAAAAACAAATGTCTTAGAAAAAAGCACTCTTTTATTTTGTCCCAATTAATTCATTCACTTTATATATATATAGCGGAATGACATTACAAAGCAAGAAGCGGAGAGTTAATATTTCAGAGAGTCTCAGAATTTTATATGAAGTGGCAATCGAAAGTTTCAGAACCACATGATTTCCATGAGGACGGCTTTTTTCATTGGTGGAAAGATATCGCGTACGATGTAAACTTACGTAAGGTTACTTTAAAAAAGCCGAGTTGTTAAATTTCGAGAAATATGGTTACGATTATTCCCGTTTGATGGGTAGCTAGTAATTAATTTCAGTGAGAGTCCTGCAGGGTAAGTAAGTACTATTACAAATTAAAAAAGTTATTTAGATGAAATTAAAGGGAATTAATACACACACACACACACACACATATATATGTTGGGTGTTTACTGTGGAAGGTTGAATTTTCGATCTCCAGTAGTTTTNCACACATATATATATATATATATATATATATATATATATGTGTGTTTACTGTGGAAGATTGAAGTTTCGCTCTCCAGTTGTTTTTTTTTTTTTAATTTTATTAATATTATTCCTTTCCTTGAGACATTCATTTTTGTTCTCTTTTCTTAGCTTCATTTTAATATATTATCAGGTTTTTCTTCCACGTGTTGTATTAGGCTTAACTTTTCAACTTGGGTTTTTTTCCCCTATTATGTCGAAAGATTTTACTGTACGGGGAAGGTTGGATACATAAAGCATTGCCAACCCTAATTCGCTGGCCTAATTCAGCGACAGCTTAAGAAATCATAATAGGTCTCCAGTTTAATCCAAAGACTTTTTGTATCTACATTTGTTGTGTCTGGTGAATTCCAATTTCTTCCTACTTTAGCACTGTAGGTTTTAGTATTTCTTCACTTTTATTTTATATTATTACTATATATATTGTTGCATAGATCAGGGTTCAAGAATTTTATGCAATATATCCCAAAGAGCACGACAGTTCTTCAAGAATGATGGAAATTTATTATCAAAAAACAATCCTTGAAATACAGAATAAAGTATTCACATTCGCTGAGTAAGTCACAGAAGGCCTACACACCTTCTAGGGTTCACAGACACAACTAACAGTATCTAAAATAGAAGTATGTTTAAAGATTATTAGCTAGCACTTGTTCATCCTATCCAACAATCAAAGTAATCACTAACCGCTGGTTGACTCTTCACGATCAAATCAATGCTACTCTGCAACAGTCTAAACGAGACTAACTCAGTTTGGGTGAGTGACTCCCTATTTATACACCGCTTGCGTTATAGATCGTGATATTAGTAGATCTCTCCCATAATTTCCAGAATAATCTATATGGTTGACAACTCGCTAAAAATGGTCACCAACATGGATGACAAAAATGATCCCATTGAATCCATTGAATCGGCATTATAATGTAAGGAATTGCGATGCAAGCGAATATTACAATTTTAACATAAAATGTATACAACATACAGTAATAAAAACGCATCACACACCCAAATATAAACAATTTACACTATTTTAAGTATTCTTTACACAAAATTCGTAGTACTTTATATATATATAAAATTTCAGATGTTCAAATTACTCGACGTGACGACTTGACTTCGCAGACTTCACTTCATTATTAAAATCCCTAACTAAATCTCAATGCATCTCAAGATGAGAGTATTTTATATTATGATTGAGCTGTGCTTTCAGAATTATATCTTCCTCTGTGCTAAATTTAATTGAGTGAAACACAGAATAACATAACGGTGTTCAGGTAATCCATTAAAGCTGATATACATATCTGGACAGACTTCGGTATCAAATCGCTCAGTTGTATCTTTCCGTTCCTTAGGCTTAGCAATCAAGAGACAATATAAGTATTTGTTTCTAAATTTCTGTAGAATTGTATAGAGTGGTGTATATACAGTGCTAAAATTGTTAATTGTAACCCATTATTTAGTTTAGGTATCCGACTACGTTCGGAACCGTGATTTTAAAAAAGCGCATAAATGAATAATTTTCATGATATTTAGTGTCACAGATTAGAATACATGTGTAAAATAGTTTTAATGACATTATGACGAAAAAAAATTATTTAAATACAATATTTTGTCAAAAAATTAACTTAGAATACCCTTTTTTCAAAACGTTCTCCTTTTATAAAAAATTCTTCTATAATAATAATATTTTGTGTGCTTACATAAAGTAAAAAATTTTCTGAGAGTCTGAACTAGGATTTTTGAAAAATTCACATTACTTTCAGAGTTACCACCAATTAAAATAATTATCGGGGTTTTTTTCTTAAAATTTCTCCCCTCCGTTGTAGAAAAATATGGATAAATCCACTTCTAAGTTATATATTTCAAAAATTCTAGTTCAGCCTCTGTACAGAGATCTGAGATATATATAGGCAAAATAGTATTTTAATAGAAGCATTTTTCATTAAAGGAGAATGTTTTGAAAATTAGTCATTCTATGTACACTTTTTGTCAAAATATTGTACTTAAATATTATTTTATTGTAATAATATTCTTAAAACAATTTTGTATACGTTTTCTAATCTAAGTGACACTAAATATCATAAATATTATTCACTTATAAATTTTTGCAAAATCACGGTTCCGAAAAAATCAGGCATATATCTGTAGCATCTAATATTTAGGTATAAAGTTATTACTTCCGATTAATGAATATTTAAATATAGGATTAACACGAACTAATTTTTGAAAAATTAAAGTATTTGTTACAATTTAAAATTACCTGCATCATTTCAAGATTTTTTTTATCTGCATCTCACATACCAAATCTAATTAATGAATAAAACAAAAACAAAAAATTCAATCATAAACTACAAAGTACCCTTTTTCAAAAAAATATTTTGGAGATAGTCATAGTAAAAGTAATTTATTTTTTATTTTCAGATTATACTAAGCCGTATTCGGAAAGTAAAAAGTCAGTCTGGTAAACCATTATTTTAGAAATTTAAAAAATTAAGAATTTTTGAATTTTGTAACTTTTATAAAATTCTTAATATTTTAAATCTTGAAATTATTTTAAGCGATTTTTGTTTCTAAGATTATTTGAAACAAACGTCAGTAAGGAATTTAAAATCCGCTTCATTGTTGATTTTTAACAATTATTTTTACAGCTGAACCTGGAAAAAACATAAAAATTTCTAAGGTATTAACTTTATTATTTTTTAAATAAATAACTAGAAGTATCAGACCTAAATTCATACTAATTTTATTGAACATGTATATTAAAGTATCTATAAAAAAATCAAGGCTCTACCTTGAACAGGAAAAAAGCCTTAGGGAATAGAAAACAATTGTATTTTCAAAATAAAAGACGGAGAAAATCACATTTTAAGCTTGTTAAAAACAAAACCTATTAATGCCTGCCGAACTCAAATTTTTAATATGTTATTTTCCAACTTATGCTATACATTAAAACACATTATTAATCAAATATATGACCGGAAAAAGTTTTTTAATTCGAAATATGTTTTTGCATAATTTTGATAGCATTTATTACTTCGGCAGATTATTCTGCTGAACCTTAACACAATAGTTTCACAAAAGGTTTGAAACACAAAGCTTTATTATTCAAAATAATAATTATATTAACATGTTAAAATTCTCTAGGTTTGTACATATAATTTAATTTTTTTCGGTATTAAATAGAGGCAGTGTAGCAAGTATAAATTTTTGTTGCTTGACTTTAAAATGCAATAATATAATACTTAAATGTTCACTACAATGTAGTTTGGTACATTAAGAAAATATTCAGCTTTACCTTCAGCACTTGTATTCAGAATATTTATATTCTGAGGGCTAAATGTGGTTTGAGCTGAGGGCTGACTTTTATATGGGTAAATAATTTTCAGTAGATTCTATCTTTTCGAAATATTGTTTCTCACAGCAACATGAGAACCTTATGGCCACGGCATTTTCTCAACAGGAAAAAATATTAATGAAAAACGAAAAACCGTCTAAGTTATATAAACTGTTTGTAAAAGAAAAGTATTGCTCTTGAAATCAATTTTAATTACCTATGAAAACTAAAAAAAATCAAAACATAAGCAAAAATAAAATGATTTTATTAATGAAAATTGAAGTTAACCCTTTTACACCAAGAGTTGATTGTGCAAAAAAATATTTGTAATTAATTCAATTTAAGAATGGAAAAATGTTTTAAAATGAAACCGAAACAAAAACTTAAGCTCAGAAAACTTCAAACATTTTAAAAAATAGTAATTGGTTAACAGATCTGAAATTTGGGTCGAAGATTCCGAATTATTAAGGTCACAAGAAAACACACACACGCAAAAATCGATATGTATGTCTTTGTAGAGTAATGCATAGCAAGCCTTAATCAACACAGAGAAAAGATTTAAAATGTTTAATTTGTAATGGGTTCAAAATCTTAACTCAATAAATGCAGTAAATAATTAATATTATTGCTTAATTTATCGTATATACCAGAGGTGAGGAACCCGTGGTCTTCATAAAAACTAGTACTTGTATTAATTTATACTTAATTATATAGATTACAATAATTTTTAATCCAGTGGAATTAAATAAAGAATGGCATAATGTATGTATGTTTTAATTATATGTACATTTCAAATGTTAGAACGCTACTTTAGTGCAATATGGCAACACTAGCAGACGTGTTATAAGATCTCTACACAAAAACTATTTTTTTACTACTATTGTCGTGACTGATTCCAAATATGTTAAAACGTATTTTTTTGGCATGAATGGCATTTAAATATTAATGAATTGCTTTATTATAAGTTTCTGTTGACTGAGATACAACAATTATGTACTAAAAAAGACACTTGTAGCTCATCTTATGTAAATCTGGTAATGTGCTGATAACAGACTCGTTTAATGTTGCTAACGGCCATTGTGAAAATATAGCTATTGTGTTGCTTATTCTGTGGATTTATTAATACTTTTGTGTTATTGTACTTCTAGCAAGTATATGTTTTCATGGAGAAAGTATTTAATATTCGTTACTAATGTAAATACAAAAATGTTCTATATTTTTTGTCAAATAATAAATAAATAAGAATGATTTTTTTTTGTAATATTGCTATTTAAATGCACCAAATTGTTAAAATTGTACAAAAACTAAAATATTTTCATAGAAGTCGGATTAATAGGTACATTAACCTGTGCGGCCTCCTTTATTATTACCTAATTCATATGTGACCTCTGGCGAAAAGGTTCATCTCCTCTGGTATATACCGTATCTTTAATTTGGAGATTCATTATTCTCTTCATAAATATTTGATTTAATTGAAAAGTTTTTCATATAATATTTTTTTCGCATAAATATTAAAATTCTAACGCGTCTTTAAAATATAGAAAATATCCTATAATTAATTATAATTTTCTACAACATACCGTATCCATAAAATTCCTTTATCAGTTTGTATATTCATTCAGGGAAGAAATTTCTCCATTTTAAAGAACAATTAACCAGCAAAACGATAAAAAATTTTAATCACATCCAAATCGTAAGATCCAGGTGTCGCCTGGTGAGCATGGTTAAGAGCTTTTGGCCAACGCTATTTTTGTGGAGTAGTGGATTCGAGCCCACTCGATATAATAAATCTCTCTATACATAAGAAAAAGTTTTTCATGCTGCTGTAATAAATTTATTAAGTACTATTGTAACTTTGACAACTTTCAATATAACTCCTTAGTTGCCAACCTTATTTCACATGCGTCAGACACAGTGAATTGGCAATCGTATGCTTCGTTTCATACAATGTCACAAATACGGTAGCGATAATACATTACGGCGAGCTCTCGCGGAAAAATATCACAACGATTGCTTGGATTGGAATAGGTGCTTGAGAAGAAAGACGTTGCCTCATACGAATACTTATTAACAATCAGTGGAACTAACTTAGCTTTCAACTAGATACTCAGCAGGTTAATCAAATCTGACGATTTAAAAATTAAGTGTTTGACAATTCAGCTTCAGTGGTAAATTTAACTGAAGAATAGCAACAAGAACGAATTTTCTGGAAAGAAGAACAAACAAATATAACTACTTAATACATGTAAATTACTGTTTTAAAATTTAAGCATTGAATATGAACAGCTGTATAATTTGTACATTGGGAGATGGTCCACCGTTAGCCAGACAATGGATCCCCCCTATTATTCAGTAAAATATGTACTTTAATAAGCAATAAAATAATAGAAATAAGAGATGTTTATGAAAAATGTTGCACTATTTCACAATACATTTCTATAAACTGAATCTTGTTTTTTTTTATACAGATTTAAATAATATCAAATATATTAATAGTTAAAAGTTTGACAAAATCTTTCCTTATTCACAATGACTGAGATGAAATGACACAATGATTGCAATTCAGAGATTTTACTAGTAGCAACAAAAAATCTATTAGTATAATATGTATAATATATTCACATCAAATTAAAAAAATGGCATTAACCATCAAACTGTAAACATTAAGGTCAATAAAGACTGAAAGTGAGGTATTGGTTACCTGGGGGAAGGGGAACTGGTTTGTAACTAGACCTTTTTTGAGCATGCTTTGTCCCCTTGCACATTCCAGCAGTAGTCACTGTGTTCCCTTAAACCAGATAGATTAATAAACAATCAAATTATAGAATAATGAAAATTTACAGGGCTTTGAATAAAACTTTAAAAACTATCTAGAAATTTCATACTCTACAGTTCTTTTTCACACAATTTGAACGTCCATATCTATTTACAATGATATATATATAATAGAATCAAGATGTGGCTAATAGATGTTATCGTGAATTGCGAAACCAGTTTAAATCTAAATACATAAGTAACACAACAAAAATACAGTTATATAAGACTCTAGCAAGACCAAATGTTTAATATGACAGCAAATGCTGGACAATTAAAAAAGAAGATGAAGAGAAGCTGATGACTTTCGAGAGAAAAATCTTAAGAAAAAATTTTGGAGCAATTTGAGAAAACGAAATCTGGAGAGTACGATACAACCTTGAGTTTCAATTGAAATACAGGGAACTCAACATAGTCAAAAAGATCAAATCTTCCCAAATAAGGTGACTGGGACTTGTATTTCAATATAACGCAATGAAAATCTTGTTAAGAAAATAACTTTCCAAACTTCAGAGGGAAAATGGAAAACAGAAAGACCGAGAGCAAGGTGAATGAATTAAGTAGAAAAGTGGTCGAAGGACTTAAGAGTAAACCGATGGTTGAATACAGCATCAAATAGATCAAGATAGTGTAAGTTAACTGAGACACTGAGTAAGTTAACTGTAGTGCTTGGAACGAAGAAGATACATGTGATGAATCCTCAGCCCTTTATAAATCAATTGCGGTAAAATACCTACCAGGACAAATCAACCCACCTCCCGCATAAGTATTATGAATTCAACTTCGGCGGACTAACTGAAAACACGAACGACTCAGTATCAGTCCTGACGTGTTTTTTTTTATCGTATCCTGATCGACGCTGAAATAGGACACGTCTCTTGTCTTGGCTTGGAATACAGACTGTTTTGCTGAACATTGGAATAAAATATGATATGATTAACGGCTGTACTTTACATTTCTCCTGTCAATCTTTAAGAATTACTCCAAGTCATAATATATATATATATACGGAAGTTTTCTCTAATTTCTCAGTTATCAACTTTTCAAACTAAGTGAAAAAAAAAATGAATTTTAGGTTTTGTTAGAAGCATAACACACAACATTTTAAAAAAAGTGATAGAGGTATCGACAATGGTTAAATTTGGAAAATATTTAAATAAAAAATACAGCTTTAAGTACCAAACAGATTAAATACAATCAAAAGAAATTCAAATTAAGAATATTGAAAGATTTGTTAACTGCCGTTCATTTCTGTAGGGAAGGATATATTAACACTAAATTGCCCTAGAAAGTCATTTTGACTGTTTTTTAATTTCAATAAGAAAAACAATTACATATATAATGTACAATTTCTTAGAACTTTTTAGAATATATTTTTTTCCCAAGTAAAGTAATTTTTTTATTATTAATATTTACTATTAACTTATTATATGACTGTAAATAATATAAAAAATAATAAAAGTTAATTTTAAACAAATTTCTTTACACATTAATCATTCTTTCACGATGCAGTCATTTTGACTGCTTTTGGGCAATATAGGTATGTACTGAGATTCAGTCTTTCTAGTGTTACCTATTCTTGAAAACAGAAAATGCAATATATTTACTGAAACTTTGTTTTAAAAAAAGTAAAACTTCATCTTTCCTAACTTATTTCATTCCTAATTTTGTAAAACTCATAATACATCAAGAACTAGTTGCTATTACTTCAAATTTTCAAATTATTTCAATGTAAGAAATACTGTGCATAAAACCCTTTTTCGTAGATACTTTTCGTTCAGTTATTAAAGAATTTCCCAAAAATATGTTCTCTCAAAACGTGTGGAAAATATGATTTTCCCTTATCATCAATTATCAAGAATTCGCTTGAAGAACTTTTGCTTCGCTTCTAAAAGTATAATTTATTTTTTTACTCATACAATTATAGAGAAACACATTTCTCCACTTTAGTAACTAATATTTTGAAACTTTTATCAATCATTTTAGACATTCCACGATATTTTAACACCGTTAAGTAGTCAAATTATTTCGTTTTGAACTCAAATTCTAAAGAATTGTAAGAATCTTGAAAATCTTTAAGCCCTTAACTTCGCAATTTCTTAAATTTTTCTGAAAAAATTATATGAGCTAGTTCTCAAGTAATATTAAAAGGGAAAAATATGAAAAAAA
>BMAV01010905.1:200084-228794 GCA_019973955.1 Trichonephila inaurata madagascariensis
AAAAAACAGTCGAATTTTCTGTTTAGTTTTTACAGACTATAATAAATTAATCTAATTTTGATCAAATTTATGCTTTCTAATATATTACTAATTAAAGATGTAATTATTTTGCTTGATAAATTATCAGTATATACAGTCAGACCCCGATTAAATGAATCCCTATTCAACGAGTAATAAACCTAGAATTAACGTATTAGGAAAAATGGGATTTTATATAAAAAACATATCCTTTTTGTCTGGAAAAGAAAATGACATTTCCAGTGAATGGCAAATTTCAACGAGAAAGGATACAGGCCATTATAAGACATAATAGGTGTAGATGAGTCATGACTGTATCTTATTGTATGAGTTTTGAATAGGACAGGAAATTCCTTTCTTATCTCATCGCACTCCACAACGCTGTGTATGTCTTAAGATTTTAATTATTACGCTGTATTTGATGACAGAATGTCTATCTATGACAGCGTTTCTCAAACTGTGGGGCGTGTCCTCCTAGGCGGGCGTGATAACTCCGCAAGGGGGGCGCAAACATATTGAAAAGTCATAAACAACAGATTATTTTTAGGAAACTATTAATTCACTAAAAGTAAACAAACACAAAATACATTCTGACATAATAAGTATAAAATACACACACATTCGCGCTGATTCAAAAAACTTATAAATGTATCAGTACTGTACAATGTATTTTATAATTAATTTAACAATACTATCAAAACAAATTTAATAATTACGAGTGACCCCATGGGCTAGTTTTATTTTGATGATTTTTGTACGGTTTATAATTAATCCCTTAACTGCCGATAAAAAGTTACTTGATTCGCTGCCCATTGCCACCGTTTTCTATATAGACACGAGTATGTCATGCATTGAGAGAGGGGAGGGAAAAGGAATAAATAAGCAAATCCTCTGAAATAAGTAAGTACTTCGCAAATACAGTCAAGGTCCTTTTATTGCAATCCTAAACCTTCGAAATAATTTTATGGTTAGCAATGCGCAGTAAAGATCGTACTTCGAAAAGACGTATATATACGTCTGGAGCAATCAACGCTTTGAGTGAGCGAGACATTTATATACGCCGGTGGCACTTAATAGGTTAAAGTCGTATCGTAGCTTTGGCGTTCTAAGTACAGTATTACTGAATTCAATACATTGTTATTGTAAGGAAGAGTTAGGGGGGCTCGAAGAAAATTATATTTGAATATTGGATCGCAAATATTGAAAGTTTGAGAAGCACTGATCTTTGCAAATGAAGTTGAGGAAGTTTTTGACAATGAATAATGAGACAATGAATAGTGATTCTGATGCTGCAATTGATAATGAAACTCATATCAAAACTTATATTTTCTGATGCTTTACATTATTTTGAAACGGTGAAAACATACCTTGTAAATACTACATAAGGTATGTTTTTACCATTACCGTGTGTTTTTT
Source organism: Trichonephila inaurata madagascariensis (assembly GCA_019973955.1). Taxonomy (NCBI): domain Eukaryota; kingdom Metazoa; phylum Arthropoda; class Arachnida; order Araneae; family Nephilidae; genus Trichonephila; species Trichonephila inaurata. The sequence goes on from BMAV01010905.1 coordinate 201,519, forward strand.
CTTCTCTTTATAAAGTTGAAAAAAAACTCTCTCAAATCTGGAATCAAAAAAGATTGTCAAACATCTTTAGTCAGTATTTCAAAATTTCTTATTAACGTATGTAATAATTAACTATTAGTACTTTGAGCTGTTGAGTTAAAAGTGTGCCACTTCTAACGATGTGTACTTTTGTATTCTTGCTCAATATAAAATTTCGAAAGGGTAAGTGCAAAAAATTTGTATTTGGTTTGGACGCCGATATATCGAATAAAACATTCGGTCCCAGTGAATTCATTAAATCGGGATTTAACTATAATTATAATGTTTCAAAACACTGAATATGCTGAATAAATAGTAGATTTCAAATTTATATTTCATTCGAAGGTACAAAAATTATTTGTAATACATTTAATTACTAAATGAACATCAGAAATTAGATTTAAAAAAAATGTAAATTTTTCATTTCTTTCTTTCCATAGAAACAAAAAGCAAATAAGCTCTAAAGGACTTAATAGATATTTAATAAAAAAAAACAAGTAATATATAAAAAAAAATTAAGTCAATTCCTACTTAGGTTGACAAAGAAAAAATTTATTTTAGTTACTTTTTATTGAATAATTATTACAGTTAATATAAATATGTATATACATATATCAGAATCATAATATTAAGTGGCACAATAGAAAGCAATTTTCCATTTCCCTTTCTATATATATGGTTGCACTATTTTTTGTTGTTGTTTTTGTTACTGTTTATTCATTAATTAAATTTAATTTTTCTAATAAAATAGTATAGTAAAAAGAAAACACATTCTCAGAAATTAGACCATCCTAGGTGGAATTCGAACCCACGACCTTTAAATTAAAAGTCCTACGCGCTATCCATTGTGCTACGGGGACTCAACGAATGCTTTTCCTTCCTATATATGCAGTTTGAAAATTATTTTTGTTTGTTACTACTTATTCATTTATTAAATAGAATTAATGAATTAATATTTGAAAAAACTTTATTAACATCAAGTGTCATCCATTACAAGTTTAAAAAAATGTATTTAAACTTGAGTGGATGAATGAAAAGTATTTTATTAACGATTGAAAATTGGAACAAGATATATATATATATATAAGGGAGAGAGTGAACTAATAGCAGGAATTGAAAAAAAAAAAGGTGTTAAGCAAAACGTTTTCCCAAATAACGTTTGCCTCTGAAAATAAAATAAACGTAAAAGCTTACTCATAAAAGCCTCCTACAGCTAAAGCATATACCTTTCTATCTCCTAGTTCGTAAGCTTCTCTTTTTTCCCAAGGCTTTGCACAGCATTTTTCTTTTAACATATAGTTCCTCCTTCGTAAATTTTTTCCCTGCCTTATTCAAAAAAGGGGATCGGTGAGAAGGATATAAGTGAAGTGTATCAATCGCTGGAAAAAAAGAGAGGCAGCAAGTATTTAATACTAGAAGAAACCTGCTATTACAGTTTATATCCTTCGGTTCTAAAAACAGTTGTTTAGATTTTAAGTTACAGTATCAAAGAGCTCCGTATATATTGGTGTTTATTTACTGTGTATGTTTTTAATAGTTTAATTTAAAAAGAAGCCAAAGGTGAATGAAAGTAATTTGCAGGTTATATATTGTACGCCAAATAGCTTTTTAATAACTAGAATTGAAAAGTATAATCTTTTCTTTTTAACTTCCCGTACCTTATACACCCTCAATTTTTTTTAACTCCCTTATCAATTATTTTGGAGGGAAAATGCACACAATGTCACTTTTTTTAGTTGTTAAATTTTCAACTTTATACTGAATACTTTTATGAACATTTTAGGTATGATTATAGATTATTATTATTACTATTATGAATATATATTGTCAAGATACACGAGTATTCTAGAGTTAAGGGGTTAATTCAGTGCTTCTCAAACTTTCAATATTTGCGACTCAATTTTCAGTTCTAATTTACATAGTGCCCCCCTTCCTACAATAACAATACATTGAATACGATAATAATGTACTTTGACGTTAAAGCTACGTACATCTTTAATTATAAACCGTACAAATTATCAAGATAGGTATTAAGTTTGGTTTATAATTTTGGATATGAGAAGCCCATGGGAGTCAGTGGCAATTATTAAACTTGTTTTTAACTTTGTAGTGATAAATTAATTGTTAAGTAAATTGTTCAGTACTGATACGTTTATAAGTATATTATATCAGTGTAAATATGTATTTTATTTTTTTTATTATGTCAGAATGTTTTGTTTTTTTTGCTTTTTTTCAGAAATATATAAATAATTTTTTGTTTTGGAATAATCTTTTAATTTCAACTTTTCGATATGATAGCCCCTCCCATGTAGGGCCCCCATCATGCCCTCCTAGGAACCACGCCCCACAGCGCTTGAGAAACGCTAGTTTAATTATATAAAATCGTAACTTTATAACATTAAATATTTCAGGTTAAGCATTTAAGAATAAAAGCTATCAAATATGTAAGTAAATATTTTATTACTTAATCATTGCTGACAAAACATATTTAAAATAACTTACATTGTAGTACTTTTTTTGATCAAAAATTAATATTATTTTTAAGAAACATATAAGTAGACACTTACCCTTTCAAAGAAATTTGATACTTAAAAACATTGCCAATTTTAGGGATGATTTTGCATCATTTAATATATGATAATCATTTATGAGAGTTCCATTTTTATCTATTTAGGGTGAATGAATCTCTTCTCCAAGATGAAGATTTAATTGAAATGAGGGGTGTTTTTATTTATATCACTGATAATAAATGAACATGTAAGACATTCGTAAAAAAACAAGGATTTTCTTAATGTGTTACTATTTAAATTCAAAAATGAACTAATACGGGAAGAAAATTGATAATTTAAAAATAGAAAAAATTAGCATTAAACAGAAAATAGATTTGTATAATTAATGATATATTCGGTGGTTGAGGTTAAAATTAAGACATGCATCAAATAAATGAGTTCCTATTATGAAGTGTGAAGCCCAGTGGCTGAGTAGCAGTGCATCGCGCTTCCACACCACAGGTCCATGATTCGAACCCAGGGCTGGGCTAGGTCGACTCAGTATTTCATCCCTTCAGTGGGTTGATAAATGAGTACCAAGCTTGCTTGGAAACTTAACACTGGATTCTTCGCGTCAAACTGACCACCTAACCGGAACATTTGCTCATGCACCTCAGGGCCCTAGGTCACGTATACTGAAATGGGCTCAGTAGGCCTTGGCCCTCATGGGCTGTTGCGCCACTGAGTTAAGTTATTATGAAGTGCATTAAAAACTTTCCTCTATTAATTAGTAACATAACTCAGAGATGCAACAGCTCATGAGGGCCAAGGCCTACTGTGCCCAACTCAATATACTTGACTTTTGGCCCTGAGGTGCATGAGCAGATGTTCCGGGTGGGTGGTCAGTCTGACAAGAAACCCACGGTGTTCCCAAGCAAGCTTGGTTCTCATTTTATCCACCCACTGAAGGGAAGAAAGGCTGAGTCAACCTTGCCCAGGTGGTGTTTGAACCACGAACCTGTAGTGTGAAAGAGCGATGCCCTAACCACTCAGCCACTGGGCCTATTATCAAGTATTTTAAATAAATGAATGTTTGTATTATTTTAGAGAAAGACTTATCAAATCTTAAGTAGCTAAGTAATTTGATTACGATTTAACAGATGGATTGATTGCATACTAACGTCTCACTTTCAAAAAACCAAGAGTGCTTTACAGGTGATTGACTTTAAAATATCGAATGATGAAAGCTGCACCTGTACCGGAATTCCTCTCTCCAAACTTCCACAACACGCCAGGCTGAGGATTTTGAGTCACGACAGTTTCAACATGCATTAGCCCCACAATTGATCTTAAATTGGCTAGAGAACTTAAAATCCCGATTCTATAGAAAGAATGTCAGTTAGCCACGTGATCTATGGTCACTTGGCTACCGTGGTCACCACGATTTATTAGAACGTTTTGTGCGTACCTAAATAATAAATTATTTATTTCCCATTTACATTTATTTAATTTCATATTTTTTCGAAGGACGTACTTTGTGTAACATTATTTTTATTCGAAATGGAAGTTGCACATTAGTTAATTTATATTATATAGGTAAAATAACTAGAGAAGTACAGAATTAATTATATTGTTGCTATGCAAAAATTAATTATGTTTTAATTATTTAAGACTCAGTTTTATTGAAAAAACACAGCTTAAGAAGTGAAGAACTGTTAACACTATATTACGGGCGTCAACTATAAAATAATCTTTTATTAATGTTATATTTTTTCATTGCATTATTTTATTTTCCCTCTCTCTTTTTCTTTTGTATAGAAATATCTTTGCACCCAAAGTGCACCGATAAATACAAAATCATCACGGCACCGGCTTATAATTGTGATTTTATAACAGATGGCATTTCCTGCTAAATACGTTAACCTCTAGGCCTTATCCCGTGTCTAAACAACTAAATAACAAACACTTTTATAGAAAAGTTCAAGTGCTATCACTTGAAAAAAAAACATAAGCAAATAAAATAATCCATTCTGTAGATAGTCATTTCAGAATAGTAGGAAATAGACAGAAAAAAAGTAAACAGAAACTCCTTCTTAAAAGAATTTATGAAGTTTACAGAGTTTGATTTAGGTTTCTAAGGGCCAGTTTACTCGAAAAAGGGCAATTGAAAATACCTTTAATAGATGGCGTTTCAATGCTGAAAAGAAATCCAATTGTAGAACACCAGTTCTTCCACTTTAACAAACTATTACTCTAAACAAGTATTCTTTTTCTTTGCGCAATTACTAGAAGGACGAAATATGTCCTATTGCTGGAAGAAAACGAAGGTAGTTTGTATAAAACTAGAAAAATATATGCACTTATTTCTGGTCACACAAAATACGAGGAAATCAAAAAGTGTGTCGAAAGTTGAAACCACGTATCCCTTAGGGACGTTATTCCTCTTTCTATCTAGCACTAAGCCCATTAAAATTTCAGAACAATATTTTCATGGATTTTCGGAAGGTTTTATTTTTTTACTTTCTTTTTGAGACGTGACGAAAGATTACAATTGTACTTTGCCTGCTACTCAAAAAGTGCCTATTGGGCTCTCTCCCGATCAAAGTAGGAACTTTTATTGAAGTATCTGTGATTGCGTATGCATAAATAAAGATATCGAAAGCTTGTTTATCGACGCTTTTGAAAAAATGTATAGAAACGCATGGATCGAATATTTTATTCTCGGCACAGTCACATCATTGATTATTTCAATAAATAGGGTAACCCGAGTGAAAAATTTTGCTTGCGTTGTGTTTTTCTTTTTTCTTTGTTTTGATGTGATAAAATTGCTTTAAAAATGTCATAGTGGCCTGTTAAATTTAGTTTTTATTCAATATATCTTAAATTATGAATAAATAACATTTTCAGAATAAAAGAAATGCTATACAGACATAAAATGAGTAAAATATTTATATTAAGTAATATAATTGAACTAAATTTGGATCATATTTTGTTATTTACCTATAGCCTTTTTGGCAACATAAAATGCCATAATTAGACGCAAGAGATTACCATCGTTTCATTAAATATAAATCTTAGAATGGGTCCATTATATTATATATTATACATATGTTAGCTCCCTCTGAAAACGATCCGGGCTTGAGAATGGTTTATACGCTAATATATAGATCAATATCATTACAAACAGTGCATAATTCTAAGCACTTGAAGATTCTATAAACAGCGTATGGATACGGTGAGATATTTTTATTTTAATAAAGATTATTGACTCTGATTCCAGTCCTTATTGTAAACTTCCCATTATTTAATAATTTTCTGCTATGAAGTTGATTCATATCTGTTATATATACAGGATTATGCATATCTAAACACAAAGTAACCCATTAGTAAAAATTGCTTGTTTCATAAGTGATGTATTTTTAACCGAGTTACAGAACAAAAAAGCATTCTACAGAGCTTTGAAAATAATTTGAACTCACAATCCTTCTGTATATCACGGTGTAGAACAGGGATGGCGAACCAATGGCACGCGAGCCCTTGATGGCACGCCACCGAACAAAAAAGTTTGCATTTTAATTTAAAGTAACGAAGTTCAATATGAAGTATTACGAACAAACGAGAGTGATCGGTCGCAGTTCTTAGCGAGATTTTCTCAGTTCAAAGAATTATCGGAAACGCTCAAGTTTTTTCATGTACCCCAATATGATTTCATTTAATATACTTAACTTGTCCCAATTCGATTGGTTGGAAAATGAAAAATTTTAAGTGCAACTGATTGATTTACAGTATAGTTTAATATGGATTCAAAAATTTGTTGAAAAAAGGAGAAAGCTGAAATCGATTGAAACAGAAAGATTAACAAGCAATATAAGTTAAAATGCTAATAATGAAATTTTGGAAACATGGAATTCGATTCCAGATACATTTAACTGTTTGAAGAAGCTGGGTCATGCTTTTTTAACCATATTTTCATCTACCTACGCTTGCGAATCATTATTTTCAGAGATGAATAACATTACAGACTCGCTTAGAAACCGTTTGGCAGATGACTCCAATTCAGCATGCATTTTGCTAAAAGTAACATCTTTCAATCTTAAAAAATATAAGTTATTTTTCATCTAATCTGTCAGCAAAAATCATACTAATGTTAATTTAATTTGAATTACCCGCATAACTAAAACATTTACTACTATACAGTACAAAATGTATTTTTTCGAAATAAATAATTTTGAATTGTTGCTACTTAGTTTTATTATTTTCCCAGTAATCACAAGTCAAAATTATTTGACGGCACGTCTATACCTCATTAAACATTTTCTTAGAAAAAATAGCAAGTTGATCCATAAAGGTTTGCCACCCCTGGTATAGAGAGAAGTTAGGAACCGAAATACCAACTCAACTATCATCTTATCGTTTAACAATAAATCAAAATTATGTGATCCGTTACATTATCCTGCAGGTAGCTCAAAAACTTCATTAACTCAATCATCATTATTATTTCCTAGAAGTGGGTGCTGCAGCTTAGTGGTCAAGGTTACGGATTCGTGTCTGGTGCGTTAGGAGTTCTAGCCTAGTACCGCTGAAGACACGTAGTCCAGAGTGAGGCCGATGCGCGTTAAATATGTCGAGACTCAAACGTCTCCCCATCTGTGTGGTATGGAAGTTAGGATTAGGTGCCATCACTTGATTTATTTGTCACTTTACCCTGGTTCAAAATTACGAGGTCCGCCGCCAATAGCCCTCTAGGGCGACTTAAATATTACTCTAACTCCACTCCTTACTAGAAAAGAACTAGATCTGCTGGCTTAAGAAACTCATGTAAATATCATATGGATTACACATTGAGTTAAATAAGCTTTAAGAATAAGCCTGTAAAAAGAAATGGAAACCGGAAATTAATTCCAGTTTTAGTTATTTATTCAAAATAGAACCCTCCTGTTTCAATGTACTTGTTGCAGTGATTTATTAATGAATCAAAAGCCTGATCACTTGGCGGAATGGCCTGAAAAGCATGTGTTAAAGCTACTTATATGGCCAAAATATCCTCAAAATAATACCCTTTTAACTTTATTTTAAGTTTTGGGAATAAGAAGTAGTCACATGGTGCTAAATCAGGTGAATACAGTGGATTGTTCAACATACAGACAACATTTTTTGCTAAAAAAGGACGAACAACTAGGAAGGTGCGACTGATTGCATTGTCATGCAACAAACCCCAACTGCTTTCAGTCCAATATTCTAAACTAATACGACGAATTTCGACCATCAAACGCTTTAAAATAGATAAGTAGTATTGATCTGTAACTGTTTGTCTAATTGGAACAAATTTTTTGTGGATAATACCCTTACTATCGAAGAATGTAATGAGCATTGTTCTGATTTTGGATAGAAATTTCCTTGATTTTTTGGTTTGCGGTGAATTTTATGACTTCCTTTCCACACTTTATAGCTTTGTTTCAGAATGATATTGAAAACACATGGATTCATCACTTGTTACAATGATCTTCAAGAAGTTTGGATCTTTTTCATCAGCTGAAATGATATTTTAGCAATGTTCACTTCTTATTGCTTTTTGTTCAGAAGTCAAAGTGTGCGGAACAAATTTAGCACACACTGTCGTTTTGCCCAAATCTTCATGCAGTTTGGCTCAAATCATTTCTTTGTTGGTGCTTAAAAAGTCTTCCATCAATCTCAGCGACCCACAGCGATCATATTCCATGAAAATTTCCATGCCATACCCTTTTCTCAATAATTCCAGGTGTCTTAGATAAAACTGGTCTTCTATTACATTGATCATATTCAACCGTTTCTCTTCCATACAACAAATGTTTGCACCACACACAAAGACATATAATCTACTTGCCCAACATTCCCCGTAAACTTGTTTCATGAGTTGGTACGTTTCCGAAACACTTTTTTTTTTTCTACCAAGTTTTGTTTTCAATTTATATAATCACAGCTCTTTTCTCCATCTTAAAAAATCTACATGAAAAATATTCCCTTCTTCAATGAACGCTCGTCTTCTCTCAGGTACTTAACTAAATCTTGTTGGCAGTGTGTCAGCAAACCATGGACGTTATGATACATTCGCATTTACACTCATGGTTCGATTAGAACCTGCGCTCTGGGGTGAGTCTTAAAACTTATTTGACGCATTGTGTATAAAAAAAATATTTTGACTTGGTTCATCAATCGTCAAGTTTACAGAAAGATGAAACCCTTGAAAGAAAATAAACCACTTATGTCTTCTTCAATGATAATTCACAAGTGCAATTAAAATATGTAATAGAAGCAAAATATTTTTTAAAAAAATATTTGCCTCAATTCGAATTAAATTTTCTATTACTCACAATTCATAAAGGCATTTAGAGCAAAATGTAAATGAACTTATTTGGTGCAAAAGAAAAAAGCAAATATATCGACCATGCTCTTTTTTTTATCGGTAATATTTCCACATGGCTGTTCTTTTAAATGTAAGCAAAAGGCATTCGAAATCTTTATTTGCTTAACCTATTCTACGAGCAGTTGGGTATTTTTTTTCTATCTGTATGCAAAGGAATAAAAGAACTGAAGACGAATTATTTATTTCTGCCTACTCATAATTCAGTTTCTCATGTCATGAGTATTCAGTTAGAAAATGTTCATCCACTTAAAAGAATTTCGTTATTTTCAGAACAGTTTCTCTTAAAATGCTTTCCAGTTTAATTCGGAATTAATTTCATCATATCTCTCCTTTAAAATCTGTCGCGAAATATCGCCCGTGGATGTTTGAAGGTTTTCCAAAGAAAGAGATTTTATACAATAAACAGGTTAATTACTAACTTAAATATCTATAGTAATAAATTCAACTCTTATTGTGACAAATAGGTCTAGTAGTTGAAAAGTGGTCATTTTGAACATTTGCTGAAAGCAGGTTTGCGAACTATCTCCACTCCATTTCCGGGTTTCTTTTCTGTATATTACGCTGAAGAGAGTGCCACTGAATTAAGGCTAGCAAGGGCTTTGGAAATTGTGCAGTGTTGCATATTATTTATGCGCAAGTGACGGCATTGTGGTAACTATATATATAGCACGTACAGTGGTTGTTCTGAATTAGTTGTTGGAAATGACAGTATGGGTAAACTGCCTGATTTAGACGCATCCGATCACAGACAAATCGTAGGTGCGTGACGCATGGGCCATTCAATTTCCGAAATCGCCAGACAGCTAGGAATTTCAAGGTGGACAGAGTCAACAGTACGCCAAGAATACATGGATTGTGGACAAAAAAACTAGCGATCGGGCAAACTGCAAAAGACAATTAGCCTTGACAGTGCGTGGTAAGAGATAGCTCAGGCGTATTGTACGTAGCCAGCAAAGCCAAACATTAGCTCAAATTACCACTCCACTCATTTGAATGATGGTGCCAGTCGTACAGTCAATGACCGGATTGTACAACGCTCGCTTCACCGTATGGATCCGTTGACCTATGAGAGTACCGTTGCTCAGTGCTCGCCACCGGGCTGCACGTCTTGACTGGGCAAGAGAGCACAAAGACTGGAGTGTAGAGGACTGAAAACGAGTAGCATGGAGTGATGAGTCTCGATTCCGACTACTTAAGGCAGACGTGAGACTGAGAATATGGCGTCAGACTCATGAAGTCGTGGATCCTGCTGAGTAGTTTTTTCGTGGCACTGTTTGATATCTTTGGTTTTTGTACCAACCTTCCTCAAAGCAATTCGGTACGTAGAGTTGCTAGGTGATCACCTCCATTCATTTATGCTGTTCTGTTATCCACACGGTAATGGAGTTTTCCTGCAAAACCACTGTACCTCTCACAAGTCCCGTTTGGCTACTGGTTGGTTGGATGAGCATTTCTCTGACTTTTCTGTCGTAAATTGGACACTTAGAAGCCCAGACTTAAATCTTATTTAGCATCTTTGAGATATTTTGGAACAATGCGTGAAACACCATCACACATCACCAATTAACCTTTCTGAATTATAAACAGCTTTAGCCAATATTTGGCCAGCCATTCCTCTGGAACGTTTCAAGAATCTTGATGAATCTATGCCTCGTCATGTGGCAACCATTATCAAGTCATCAAGTCCAGTGGAGGCCTAACTCGTTACTAGGTAGGTATCTCTAATTCAGTGACACTTCAGTGTATTTTCAAAGTTCGTATCTAGAATTTATTTGTTGAAAATATGCAACGGTGATATCGTCTTTTAATGTAGTAGAGAAGTGTGGTAATTTCTTTATGAATCTCACTCCTCCTGAAACAAATAAGCAACTCTTAATTTTTTCCAATTCTTAGAGCTAATCCACATGATCATACTAGTTGATGTCATATATTATTTCCTTTTTAGTTCATTTAAGTTTTAAAATTTACCATATCAAAAAATGTTTTCTCAAAAGGTTAAAATTCAATTTTAAATCCCTTTTATAGCATAGATTTTTACATTATAACAAACAAAGGAAAGATTAAAATTTTTACAGTGCAAATAACTTTTACCTTGTAGAAATAAATCACATCTACAGCAATTACATTATATATTTTCCGTAAACCTTATCTGTAACAGTAAGATCACATTCTACCGATGATAAATTTTCTATTACTTGTATCCCCCAAAACATATAAAAATATTGCAACTGAAAATAAACACGCCTTTTCAAAAGTTGCAGAAAATGTTACGAAGTTTATTTCTTGGCATAAGATTTCAGGATCTGAAAAAATTGGAATTTATATTAGTTTTGGTGTTACTTAAAACATGTTGGTTTACTTTTTAAATGTAGGTATGTACTTTGGAAATGTCACCACCGATTACTTACAGAAGTTAAGGATGCTCCCGATATATTACAGAGAATATTGAGATAAGGAATTGACTCTCAACAACAAAAAGAAGTGTATGCAGCAAAATAAACTGATAAACGTGTAAAAGCCTTTGTATAATATAGAAATATTAAATATATTTCTCTATGAAAAAATTGCAAAGATTAATAAAATATCAGATATATAACATAGAATATTTAAAAACAGACTTAAATTTTTTTTATGTCAAAATAAAATCAAATGGATACCATACTGGAGTTGAAATTAAACTGCATTTTATATACCATAAAATCCAGCGTATAACGCGCACCGGTGTATAACGCGGTCCTATACTTTCAAGCTGATTTTTTTAATTTTTAGGTATATTCGCCGTATAACGCGCATCCCCTTTTTTACGAAGAAATTTGAAATTTAGCAAGCATTGCCCTTATATTTTGAAGTCATTTATTCGAGCTACTACCCAGACTTTTGAAAAAATAGTACACTTTTAGGACTACAACTTTTTCAGTTCATAAGGCAAGTCATTTCTTTTAAATAAACAGTATTTCGATCTATGTAGAAGCCTAATTTTTTTTAATGCTCATCTCTTTTGTTATTTTTTAAATTATCGTTTTTATACCCGGCGTATAACGTGCACCCTTAAGTTTTGACCTTATTTTTTGTGTTAAAAGTGCGCGTTATACGCCGGATTTTACGGTATCTAAAATTTAAATAAATTATTAAAATTTCTTAAAAGTCACAAAGATTTTCTTATGAAATTAAATTTAACGTGAAAGTTGAAATATTAAACCCAAAAGTAGTTAATTCAAATTTTTATTATTTGAATACGTTTAAAAAAACCTGTAACTGTGAATTCATGTTTGGTGCTTAGATATTCACAAATGTAATTTCTACTCAACAGTTCTGATTGAAGTCACGAATTTTAAGTGCAAAACGATGACTTATACTAGAATGAATATGAAATATCTACAAATAACATTTTTGAATCTCTTGTTGTGACTCACAATCTTTGTTATAATTCTCATAACTCAGATGATGCTTAGAATATTGTTACGCTGAGATTGGGTTTTGGGGATTTTATGCAATCAATCGCAAAGAACAAGATAGTTCTTTAAGAGCGACGAGAATTTACTGTGGAAAAACAGTTCTTGAAATACAGGATACACAGCAAAATTCACAGAATAAATCTCAGAAAGTTTTCACACCTTAAAAAGCGCTCAGACGCAAATATCAGTATCTAAAATACAAGTATGTCAAGGAATCACTAACCTCTGGTTGAACAGTTAAGGCAATACTGCTAATCACTAGTCAGAACAATACTAACTCAGTTTCGGTGAGCGACTCCCTATTTATAGACCTCATGGATCTTTCGAGAAAAATCTGCTTGCGTCATAAACCGTGATATTAATAGATTTCTCCGCTAATATCGGGAAGAATCCATATGGTTGCGAACTTGCCAAAAGTGGTCGCCAACATGGTCGTCTTCATCAAAATGGTCACCGTCACCAAAATGGTCACCGTCGCCATCATGGTGGCCAAAAATGATGCTAACTATCACCAAGATTTCGCCAGGTTTCCATTGCATCGCCATTATAATGTAAGGAACGGCACTGTTTTTGAATATTAGAATTTTAACATAAAATAAATATAAAATAGAGTAACATAAACGTATTACACATCCAGATATAAATTATTTACACTTTTTAAAACAATTCATTACACAAAATTCTTAAGAAGGTTTTCTAATGCCTTACAATATTTGTGCAAGGGAGAAATTACTTTCATGGCTAGGTGCACAGAGAGTTCGTCTTTACACTTAAATATCTGAAAATGTGTTGAGCGAAAAAAAATAAAATATCCAGACTTTAAAATTTCAGCAAATGCTATTGTATAAATGAAACTGCTGGGTCATTTAATAATGATTATTTAAAAATCAAATCACGAAAATTTTTTGAAAACTTTGGTCATGAAGCTGTTTCAAAATGAAATATGACTCGCATTAAAGTTATTGAAATGGATTGTAATTCCTGTCTTTAATGATTTTCTTGCAAATATAGAGAGGAGTAAATGGAAAGGAAAAGCCTTAACCATTTAAACATTTTTTTTAAAAAAAAATATAAGACTCACTTTCAGACTCTGGGAGACATTATGTGTGATCAATACCTTTAAAGGTGTATTTGAGTGAAACTTCATATTTGTGTTTTCACTTTTTAGAAATTCCCTAATTTCAACTCCTTGCTTCTGGATACAAGAAGATAAAAATAATTCTTTTTCACATAAAGATAAATTATATTATTCAAATAATTAACAAAAGAAAATTATTAAAATCTTATTTTATTCCAATATAAAAGCTTCACGAAAAGAAAACTCCAATAATTTATCCATCAAAACTATAAAACAAAAAACGGAAATTAAAATAAAATAAATGTACTTAGTACTTATAAGAGTTGTGATAAAAAAAGAGAACATTTTCCTATGTTATTATTTTAAAAACGGTTTCACAAAAGATTAATCATACCTTTGCTCTCAAAGTGATAACAGTCTTCTTTCTTTTCTTATTCTTGCTTATCTCATTTTTTCCCAAAATGAACTTTCCTGCGAACAGTAAGTCTTAAACATTTGTGTTCAAGTTTTGCCCAAATACCCTAACAATGAGTGCCCTTTTAATTTATTTTAGTAAAGCAAATTTTAAAATCCTTACTCTGGCAAGTGCAAATTTTCCAATACTCGAGTGACACTCGCTTTCGAGCCCATGGGGTTTAATAGTTCCTCTTCAACAAAAGAAGCTGGTAAAACAGATAAAAAAAATAAATTTAACTCCTGTGAATTTATATGACACTGCGTTTCTTTTTCTTTTTTTTTCTCTTAAACGTGTAAAAGTGGTTTTACACAAAATTTTGTAAAATATTGTTAAATTAAAAGAAAAAAAATTATAAAAAAGGTATCAGTTTTTTTTATTTGATTACTTTTATTACGAAAATAATGCATACAATTTATAATTTAAGGCGAATGGATAAATTATATTGATGAGAATTTTATAATAGTAATTTTTTTTCATTTGTAGAGTAATCTTTTCTTTTTATTTATATGTTGCAGGATCATAATAGACTTTATACTGTATTAATCTAAACTTCAATAGATCTTAAAAATTTAACTTGTACTTTTTTTATTTAATCATTTCAGTCAGTAGCTGATTTAACCCATGTGTTTACATTGTGGTGGTCTCTACCAAAGAACCTAGTTCTTGTTAAGGTGCCTGACTAGTTGAGGGAACATTTTTTTGAAATAATGCTGAAAGTTCATTTTTAAACTCATTTTTGTTTGATTATAACTAAAAACTTATAAAAATAACAACAAAAAATCAATATATTTTTGTAAGAAAATGGACAATTTTAGGTTAAAATTAGGCATTTTTTACACATCGCGGCAAACACTGTAAAATAAATTCTAATGCGTAAGATGAAAAAAAGCTATTTGAATTTTATTTAGAAAGCATTTACCTATACTTTGCTCTATCGTCTTTTAATAATTTCAATTTATCAAAAAATTAGGGGTCAAAAAGTGCACAAGATGAAAATTTTTCAAAAATTTTGCATTTATCACAAAGAAAAACAATCATAAAAAAGGTAAATATATTATTTTTTCTTATTCTCTAGTGCACAGTATGCATACTATAATAATAAACAATGATGCTAAATTTCATGCAATTATCTCAAGGACTTTTTGAGGTATCATGTTTGCCATGCGATAAAATATGGAAAAATCTGTTTCGGAGAAAAACGCATTTAAAGATTTAAAAATCTAAATTTTAAAAAATTATACAGCTAAAACAACCTAAAACCTGTTTATATCAAAAGAATATACCTTTTATAAGCCCATATCAGTATTATATATTTGTTTCAAATTCTTTTTTAAAATTTTGTTACCAATTTTATAGTCGAAAAAGCTTTTCTTAACGTCTAAACGCATAGTTTTTTTAAATACAAATTAGAGATATAAAAAGCACACTAGAAATACTTCATTACGTTAAAAAATAATATTTTTTATGTGGAAAAACAGGTATATCTTTCCACTAAGTATCTTAGAGCTTAAGAAATATGTAATATAAAATATATTAATGTGTGTTATTTTGTCAGTAAATATTCCCAAAAACTTCTTTTAAAAATATTGCTTATCACAATGGTTATAAGAAATTATAATGAAAAGCATATAAAGAACAGTTTTTAAAACTTCCATATGAATACACTTTGACTTTTTTTTCATCCTTAGTAATTTTGTTTTCTATGCAGCTTCTTTGTTTTTCCCAAGAAAATTTTCTATATACTAAGGGGTGTCCCACAGAAGTTAAATGCTTTCCAGATCAAATTTTACAAATCCATGTACAAGATTTTAGGAAGGGAAGTATTTGAATTTTTAATTATACATATATATATGTATATAATGATAATAAACCTGTATATATCACAAATTAAAAGGAATTAACGTTAAAAATGCACTTAAGCAAAATGTTTCAAGTTTAATAATTGCATCTTTAAGTGAAATACTCCATAAAATGTTACTGAAAAAGGCGTTTTGAGTAAATTTCGAAACATTTATGAATAGATTTCAACTTTTTGTCACCAGCTGACTAAGTTTCATTGGGATTAGCGCTGAGTCAACATTCTCATTACTGCTAGCACCAATGATGAAGCTAATTCCTTAGACCTACCAGACCTTGCTTTAGGCATAATTAATTAATATTTTGTCTTTAAGAACAGAGTTTTCTGTCAAATATATATAAAAAAGTTAAATATGAAACAAAATATCGAGAAGCAAAAGCATAAAAAAATCAAAAATTTTACGAATTTATTTACCAAATTTGACGTAAAACTAATAAATTATTTTTTAAAAAATATCACCATGTCCCGTCATTACCTTACCTAAGTTAATATTTTTTTAAATAAATTTGATAAACACTAAAAAAGAGTGTAAAAAAGTATTAAAATTTTAACACTTTCGGTTCGTTTTTGCTGCTCTGTCTTGACATAAAATATGTTATAACTTCGTAAGTAATTGAAGAACAAACAAAAGAAAGGTATTTTTAGAAAGCAGAAAATTCAACTACATAAAATTTAAAATAAAAAAAAATCGTCATTTTCATCAAAATTGACGTTTTTTGCACTAGTCAGGCACTTAAACAATTAAAGATTTCCCATTAAAAGTACCTAGAACAGGATAATGCCGACACTCTAATTCGAGGGCAAGTTAACCTTTGATCTCCCTTTGTCAAGACAGCAAAGAAGAAACCAGCGTAGTTACCATGCCAATCTCTGACTTCAAAGTCCTCCCTACGAGGGGTGATAAGGGACCAATGGCCGAATATTAATCTCGGCTACGTTCAACAGAAATCATTCTGAATCACGTGTCTTCCTTTGAAGGAGTGAAATATTCCGCTTTTAAAGAGACACAAGAAGTAACCGAGACTCAGTATCAAATCCGCTTAGACTCACTCTTGGGCTTTCTCTCACATTCACTCTTAGACTCTCTCAGATCCCCTCATGGAGTTGCTTAGACTCGCACACGGACCAGAATACAGCCTAGATCAGGGGTGGGCAGACTATTACATGACAAGACATACTTTTAATTTTGTCAAGGTGTTGCGGTCCACCTTGTGACGTAGGTGTGATGAGCAAAGAAAAAAAAAAGCTTAGCAATATTTGTATTATAACACAATAATAAAAACAGAATATGTGTACTTACCTACATAACTACAGTAGAAAAGCTTATTCTCTCAAAAATACATTTTAAGTAAAATGTGTGTGCAAAATACAAACGTAATAATTATACCCATAAATTTAATAATATCAAATGATGCATTTTCAAACAATTCACAATACATCAAGAAATAAATAATTTTCACTTAAAATTAGTTCTCGTAGCTATAGTCTCAGAAGAAGACTTAGTCTTCACATTATCCGCCCTAATCTTGAATACCTGGGTATATAATTACTAACTGCTAATCTTGCGCTGGATTCTAAGCGGACGTCTGTGAAACGGGAATGATAAGTTGTCTTAATTATATTCTTCGTTGAAAATGTAAATTCACACGGATAGGTAGAGTTAAAGAATGATTTTAAAGGAATTGCAGCTTTTTTTTTTAAATTGGGATACCTTACTTCATCTATTAGATTCCATATTCTTTACAAATTACGTCCTTTTGAAAGAGAAAAGCTTCGTTTTCCTCGAGAGATAAAGAGAACATGTAACATATGTTTAGCTATATTTTTCACCTCAACATTGCCAAATGGGTAAACATGAATGCAAATATTGGTTCTAGTCCAGTAAATTCTTGAAAATGTCTCTCAAATTTGGGTTGCAGTTTCATTCACGATGCCTCTTTTATTTACGGGTGTTTCCATTGTCTTGATAACCACCTGTGTTTCTTTTAGCATGCGCGTCTAAGGTTTCATGTGAAGGCGGTCACCCCAAAATGTCTTGGGGTCCACTGGTTGATCGCGATCGACTTAATGCCTACCCAGGACCTAGATAACAAGTCACCTACAGGAAATACATCATATCGTTCTGCAGCCCTCACGTTAGTGATCAGCATGTAATAACCTCTTTTCACCAAGACACACTGGCGATTGTGATAAAATAAATCTATTTCAAGTAATTTACATACAAAATAAACAATCGCATAAATCTGTCCTTTACCATTAAAATTTATTTATAAAAAGGTGTTAACACCATATATGAAAAATTTTTAAAATTATTGATAACTCCATCCAATTCAAGAAAAATTAAATCAATATTTTGTTGATTTACACATTACTACTAGGTAAGACTTAATTAAAGTTTTCAATAACTTTATTTCTATATAAACAAAAGATTTTTTTTCTTTCAAATAAAGGTATGCTGAAATTTTTCCTCGATTTAAAACTTTATGGTGGTTGAGATAGCACATATTGATTATGTTTAAACACAACGTTTTTGAACTCAAATTAAACAGAGGGAATGGTGATCAATGGGGCTGAAAATAATTAGTGCCCCCCCCCCCCGCTTAAGCAGATCACAAAATTTAGTTACAAATTTTTTTTGGTTAGATCTGCCTAATGTACAGTGCCTAATACAGGGGGATCCCAATTTAACACTAGATTGCCCAAGGAAGTTATTTTGACTGCTTTTTAATTTCAATTAGAAAAACAATGATGAATCTAATGGCACAATTTCTTAGACTTTTTTAGAGTATATATTTTTTCAGAGTGAAGTAGATTTCTTTTAATGTTATTATTTACTAATAACATGTTATATATATATATATGACTGTTTATAATATAAAGAATATTAAAAATTAATTTTAAACAAATTTATTTACTCATTAGTTATTCTTTCACAATGCAATCATTTTGACTGCTTTTGGGCAATATAGGTATATACTAAGTTTCAGTCTTTCTAGTGTTAATGAATTCATACCGAACATTTTGTTCATTAATTCGGATTATTCGTCGTATAGGGGTCGAAAAAAATACAGATTGTTTGCACTTAACTTTAGGAAATCATATAATAAGAAGCTACACACACAAAAAAATATCCATAGTTAGAAGTTACACACTTTTTATTCAATAGCTGAAAATACTATTAGTGAATTATTACGCACCAGTTAATTGGAATTCTTAATCTTTTTGATTCTTGACTAGAAAAAGAGAGTTCTTTCTAGACTTCATGTAGTCAATAAATGCTGCATCATTTACATTCTGTTGCCTAAGGTTTTCCAGTTCCAAAATAAGTAAGTTTCCAAATAATATAAAGCGTTTGAAAATGTAAGAGTTTTTATAGAAATTTCATTACCAATTTTTGTATCAAAATCGTTATTCATTGGCTTCAAAAATCAACAATTTCCCCAACTTCAGATGCAACTAATAGGTAGCCCGTCATCAAATGTAACATAATTGTTCAAATCTTAAGGTATTCTTTGTGTTGTGGAGTGGGATGAGATAAGAAAGGAATTTCATGTTTTATTGAAAACTCATACAATAGGTTGCACTCATGACTTATCTGCACCTGTAAAGTCAAATAATGGTCTGCACCTTATCCCAACAAAATTTGCCTCTTACAAGAACAATCTTTTTCTGTTCCGGTCAAAAAGGATATGATATTTGAAAAAAATATTCAATTTTCTATAATACAAACCAATACATTTTTTCAGCCATTGAAATAATTCGTTAATTCACGATTTATTATTCGTCAAATAAAGGTTTTGCCTTCATTTTAATCGGGAAAAGAGAAAAATTCGTTAAATCACGAAATTCATTAAATAAGGGTTCCTGAAATCGAGATCCGACTGCATATGTATTATCATTTTCTTATTTAAAATCTATCAATAAGAATTCCTGTGATATTTGATCTAAATCAAATCAGTTAATGGTAAATAATTTTTGTATACTTTTCAAATATTTCATTAGAAAAGTAATAGAGTTTGTTTCTCCTCTTTCTAAAAGATGGTGTTAAATAAAATGGATGATGATGATCATTGTTACTTTTTTTCCCTTTTCATATACATTTAATAATGTAAAGTAAAATATGTTTTTATCATAATGCGTGTGTTTTTAAGGAAAAGTTTTGTTTTATTTAAGTGTTAGAAAACGAATTGATTGTTATAAAACTGAAGATCCTTTTTAAAACTGAAATTCGTAAAATATGTCTTTCGCTAAAAAATCCACCAATCTGTTATAGTTTTATAATTTCGTAGCGCACTATACTACATGTATAATGTTTTTCAAGAAAATTTTACCTAAACACAGGAAATAATATTTAAAAATCTTATTAGTAAAGGGTTTTTTTTCTTGCGAATGAAATTCCTTGATATAGTAGTAAAAATGTTTTACATACTCTATTCTGAAAGATGTAGACAAGGTAACCAATGCATAAATTTTTTCTAAGGCAAGAACAAATCGCGAATTCCATCTACACTAAAATTTATTCCCCGAAGAAAGAATTCTTTTTTGTTTAAAGCTACTTTATAGTATGAAAAATATGATGTGCACTCACTGAAAGTAGAATAATTTTGTGCAAGTGAAGTGTAAAATAAATTCTTATGTCGAAGTGAAATGATTGAAAGGAAAAGATATCTAAATACATGACTGCCTCTTACAGACATTTCGTAAAATTACATTTAATTTAATTTCGTTCAAAATATGCAACATAAATGAGATGAAATTGTTATTTAACAAAACATTCTTAATGTTATCAGTGTAGATTTTGCCTCTTAAGCATTCACCGTTTATTATTAGCATCACGAATTCTGATAAATATGAGAATTCACTTGTCGCAAAACATTTCAATAGCATTTCTCAAACTTGCATAAATTTTCAAAGTAATCTTACGTGTGCCTAATATTTATTTAAATAAAGGACCTGCATGACTGTAGTAAATAAATTAATTGCTTTCATTTCCAAATGCTGTGATAAGCTTTCTCAGCAAATGTAATTATTTCTACACATTCAGTAAACATTATTGAAAATGCTGATCTGAAATTTGTTCATTGGGGAATGTAGAGAAGACATAACAATTTCGTTTATTATGTATAATCTCCAAAGCGTGCTAAATTACTAAAACTATGTACGTTACCTTTTTAAACAAAAGAAAAGCATTTCGACCAGCATGTTGCTCTTTATAGTCAATAGTATTCATTAATTTGAATTTGTATCATTGTAATGCATGAACTTTAAAATATTCAAATTCAAAGAAAATTTCACTTAGTAAGCTGAGCAGGTATTACGAAGTCATCATACACATTTCAAAATGAAACAGTTTAAAAAAGAAACTGTCAAAATGAAACTGAAAATGTATGTGTCAACTTTCAATGCTATTATTAAAACAATATCTAGAATTTGTTTTTTCTACATTATACATAATAATGTGGATTGAAAATCTAAAAGTTTGATGTAGTATAAAAAAAGATTGTGAAAAAATTATATATATATGTATATGTGTGTGTGTTATTTTACAATTCTGTAATTAGGACTAAAATATACGGTACCTTTTAAGGAATTATATTAGAAAAACGATTAATTCCGAATGTTAACTATATATATAATAGCTGATGCATAAATCGCTTATAAAACCAGAAAATCGTATTAAAAAAGCAAGGTTTTTTTAAAAAAAATTGGCTCTAAATTGAGTGTTTATTGGCAAAAGACATTAAAACTCTAGCTTAACAACCTGGCAAAGTAGAGAAATTTTTAATGCTTGTACATTTCAAAAGCATTGCTTAGGTCAAATCTAAACTGTTTGAAGTTTTATATTGAATTATTTGGCAACAGTAATCTTTGTTTTTTTATTATATATTTTTGTTTTTTGATCGGTTATAAGTTTAATATTGACTTCATGAGAATACTTTGTGTTAATTAAAATGTTTTCCAGTTTCCTTCTTCTGTCACATACATGGTTTACTAACACAACAACCTATACGCTTTGTAATTCTAAATCACGGTCAACACAGTAGCGGTGATACCTAAATAGGAGCCCCACTGACCATCAGTTACTTTGCCAATCAAGCTATTGGGGTCTTTTAGGAGAAGTTATTTTACATACTTACAAACATTATTTTACATAATGTTTAAAGGATACGCATTCCTCAATTGAGAAGATGTAAATCATACAAAGTATGTAAGAGCTTTTAAGAAGATAGATTTATAAAATTATATTTTCCCGTTTTTCCCGGTTTTTTCTCACAGCTATTCATGCAGCGATTTTTATCTCTTTTTCTTTAACTTGAATCATTTTCATGTAAGCCAGGGAGGGGCATTAAGTCGATCGCGATCTACTTATGGACCTTCAAGACATTTTGGAGTGACAGCCGGAAGATTAGCAGTTAATAATTACATACTGATATACTCAAGACTGATCGACAGTATGCAGACTAAGAATTTACTGACTATAACTACGAGAACTAACTTACGATGAAAATATTTTACTTTATAATGTATATTGAATTGTTTGATAATAAATGTATCATTTGATATTATTATATTCGTGGCTATTATTATTATGTTTTTATCTTGCACATTGCTTTAAACGCGGTTTTATAATTTTTTTTTATTGTAGTTACATAGGTAAGTACACATACTCCGTATTTATTATCAGGTTATAGTAAATATTGTAGACCTATTTCTTAACTTACCACACCTACACCAATGGGTGAACCGCAATATTTTGAAAAAATTAGAAGTAGCTTGCAACCTTTAAAATTCTGCCCACCCCTGAATTCAATCAATACAGTAGCTAATCTTACAACAATAATAAAGCGATGGCTCTCAAAATCTCAAAATAATTACTGTATTCATAACATTATTTATACACGTGTATTAATGTTTCTCCAACTTTATAACACTATCTAAAGTATCCGAAAGAACGCCAAGTTACTATTACAGTCTAATATCATTCGTCAACAAATAAGAAACTGTGACGTCAAGAAGAACTTGAGGCAAAGCTCCAAAGAATAAAAGATGAAAAACTAAACAAAACAGGGAAACGATCATTAAACGGCTCATTTGGCATGAAATTGAATCCTCATCCACCAGAAGTATTTGTGAATGGGTAAGGGAACCACTATTCTTTCCACTTGATTCCTTGGTAAAAAAGCCCACTTGTCGTTGAGGGAATGAGAATCCTGAACCTAGTGATTGTTCACAAAAGAATAAGCTCTTAGATAACGCCCTCTCGCAGAATACATCCAACGTTCACTTCAATCACTCTTCTGTGTGTTCACAGAGTCGATTAGGTAAAGAAGATCGATGTGTTGTTAACTGTGCATCTGTGACATCCTCGGTATAATTACACAAATAAGAAGAAAAAAAAACAATTAATGGCTAAACAAGCTACATTTTCTTTTCATAATAATTCACGTTTGTTTCTTTAGCATGCGTCTAATGTATCTCCTTATAATGCTTTTCTAAATGGAAAAATAAGCCAAATATTGTCAAAAAGACTAATTATAGAAGATTTTTTCATCATCTGCCTTATAGGATTTGTATGAGAGAAATGAATTATATAGTATAATCAATATTATTCCCGAAATTTCTCAATTTTGTCCTTCTACTTTTTTTACTACACAAAACGAATTAGTTCAAAAGCAGTAGTGTAATTTGTTATTAAATTTAAATAAAATTGGCAAAATTATCAATTACAAACTAGCTGTTACTGTATTTTTAAGTCAATATCCAAATTTCAGTTTGTTGTTTCAAAAGCTAAGTAAAGGTTACAATAATATTGCCATATTTCAATATTCAATAGAATTCGAATATTCATTTGGAATTATAATTCTAGAACAAAAAAAGAGAATGACGTCTAGGTCTAGTCTAAAAAGCAGGTATGACTTCACTCAATGGGAAATGGAACTTAAAAAAATAAAGATTATATTAAACTGCTTATCAACTGTTCTTTGTTAATCATTTTCAATTCTTATGTATTGTTTGTTTAAATGTTTACTAAAGTTGTATTTTGAAGCTTTACAAGGACTATTGACGGTGACCCTCGGAATTTTGAAGCACATTCGAGTGAGTGCTGCTAAAATTATACGTAAATTATTGTTTTAAAAAATAAGGCCAAATTATAAATTGCTTATCTATTGTTCTTTGTTAATTGTTTTCAATTATTTTGTATTGTTTGTTTAAATGTTTACTCAAGTTGTATTTTGAAGCCTTACAAAAACTGTTGGTGATGACCCTCGGAATTTCGAAGTACAAGGGATAGCGATCTGAGATCGATTAATCGAAGAATCGGTTTCTTCGGCCAAAAAAATAGATCTTTTAAAACGATATGTAGCACTGAATCTATATTTCATCCTAGAAAATAGACATTCGATTTTTTTCTGTTTTGGTAAAAATCATAAAATTGCTTACAATTATTTGTTTGTACTATCTTTAAAATCCGTAATATTACGGTGTTGGTGGTTAAAGGATTAATTTACTGGCAGGAACAAAAAAACTATTTATCATCACGTTTACTCAATAGCCATGATGTATATGAGTATCGTTGGATCATTGGTTCCTTGTGAGCGCCTTTTTTCGAATGCCGGCAACATGGCAAGTGATGAATGGAACCGCTTAGATTTCAGTAGACTTGACAGACTGTTGTTTTTAAAAAGCTTAGATATTAAGCATAGGGAACTATAAGCTATATTATCCACTTTCTAACCTTTTTAATGTAACAAATACATTTAGAAAATAAATCTCTTCTTTTATAACTGATACTTTGATATGGAAATAAAAATAATTGTAAGTGTAGAATTCCCTGAACTAAAAAATCCCTTGATTTTACGGATAAGAGATCGTTTATTATGATATCTTTCTCGTTTTTCATAAAATAGATTTATATTTACATTGTAAATGCAGACTTGAAAAAAAAATTGAGTTTTAGAAATCGATCTCTTAGACCTCGATTTTTTTGTGAATCGATTCATCAGGTTCGATCTTTTTCGGAAAGAATCGCCATCCCTATGAAATGCCTTCGAGTGAGGAGTTTCTACCTGAATTGTGTCACCCTACTCTTTAAACTTCTTCACATCAGCATGAGGACTTTAAACCTCATCATATTTAACTTACACCAGTCTCTCTACACAGCACAGTCTCTATTGACATCGTGATTCGAAGAAAGTGCTAGCTACGAGATTGCGGTCATAATTATTAGATTATTAGATTATTAGTCATGATTATTAGAATACTCAATTATTTAGTAAGGAATACGTTAATGCATAAGTAACAAAAAAAAAAGCGATCAGGAAACTTACTTTGAATGTAAAAGAAGACTAGTTAGGTTAAACGTTACTCAAGGCCTATATAATGCGAAGCTTTGTATCATTTTTATAATAGAACAGAATGTCTGCGTGGCTAAGGAATCAATATTCGTAATCAATGTTATTGACATGGCAGCATCTATATTATTGAGTCTTAATTTTCTGCACAGAGAGTATTTGGTAAAGTTATATATGATATTTTACTAACTTGGTTATACTGATTTTCACAGATTGAAGAAAAATCAGACACATTGCTATTGAGAAATTTCTCTTCATTGGAATTTAATGAAATTTGGTAAAAACATTAAAATCAGTTCTTCTTAAATTAGATACAAAAGAAAACAGTACAATTATGTTCCATTTTCATAATACACAAAATGAAAGTATTCCAAAACGACATTATCAATTCTAACAAAGATACAAGCCCGAAATCGGTATTTTAGGCTCAGGTTAACCATTTTTGACTCAAAAAGGTCTTTTGATCTTCAAAGCATTTCGAAGACGGTAAAAAGTTTGATTTAAATGTTATAATAAATTTTTTGGAATATTCCAAACATTCTTAATTGGTTTCAAGTCCAAAGAACTTGCTGTTGAACCTTACAAACCATAGTTTCCTAACAAATGTATTAAGGGGTGGGTTTTTCTCAATTTTTTTAAAACTTGTGAATTTGCCCAATTAACTGCTTCGACATCTTTGGAAAATGCGTTTCTAAGCTGTTTCACACAAATTAAGCGATGACGGGTATACTCTGTGATATGGAATTTAAGCTGTAAAAAATGACTTTGTTATTACTATTTTGTTACTACCATTAATTTATTTACTTTAATTAATATAGTTTCAATATGTATTAAAAATATGGCAAATCAATTTATTACTTTAATTTTCTGTTGGAGCAAAACATGGTACAATGCATAATGGAAACGCGCAAGTTGATCGTCTGAACGGCAATTCTTTTTTCTAACATTATTTTTGCAACAATGTGTACACCTTCTTGTAGGATTACACTTTAAAAACGTGAGGGTTACATAATCCCAAAAATGTTTGATGGGTAGTTTCAAGCTTAACCCGTCATCCCTGCCTTCAATCAGACAAAAATTTTGTGCCGCTTATTGCATAGATTAAAATTTGATATAAATCCGCAAATGCTTCTGCGATGATAAGTAAATGTTTAATATATTTACTAAAAAGAATTCATATATTGTATGTCTCTTTCATGGTTATTTTACAATTCCTACTATTAGTTCACTCTCTCCCTATATATATTTATTTGTTTATATAAATATATCTTGTTCAAATTCTCAATCGCTAATAAAATACTTCTTATTCATCCACTGAAGTCCAAATACATTTTTTTAAACTTGTAGTGGGTGACACTTCATGTTAATACAGTTTTTTTTCAAATATTAATTCATCAATAAAATTTTATTTTTAAATTTAAAATTTATTCTGTGTTATTTCTGTTGAGGTTAGAATTAGCACCAACAGATGGCATCAGGAAGTTTTTTAACGAATTTTTCTTGGCTTTAAATATATTTTCTTAAACTTGTAGTGGATGACACTTAATGTTGATACAGTTTTTTTTTCAAATATTAATTCACTAATTAAATTTAATTAATTGAAATAAAAATTTTCTTTGTTAACCTAAGTAGGAAATGACTTTTTTAAAAAAATTATATTACTTATTATAAGTATTTATTTCGACTTGGCCTCGAAATATTTTAAACATTTTGAAGTTCACACGAATGTATATATTAATTTTCACTGTAATTCCAATTTAAACTGTAAACTGTCACTTCTGCTTACGCATGACGAATTCATTCGTTATAACATAACTGTGCATTTTTTCATGACGAGTATTTTCGTCATAAACATTTAACTGTGTGTGTGTGTGGTTAAGTCAGTGCTTCTCAAACTTTCAATATTAACGACCCAATTTTCACTCATAATTTTCATCGCGCCCCCCTCCATATAATAACAATGTATTGAATTCAATAATAATGAACTTTAACGCTGAAAATATAAACCGTACAAATTATCAAGATAAGTTTTAAATTTTGTATATGACAGGCTGATTGGGGACACTTTTGTAATTATTAAACTTGTTCCTAACTCAGTGTTGAAGGATTAATGATCAAATACATTGTGCAGTACTGATACATTTATAAATATGTAATACCAGCGC
>BMAV01010905.1:233794-248277 GCA_019973955.1 Trichonephila inaurata madagascariensis
TCGTGTAGCTGAACAGTGCTGCGTTAATATTCCCTCACTCACTCACCCGAGGGATTGCATCTCGTTCAGAAAAGTACAAAATTGGTTTCTGTTTTGTCTACATACCGTGTAGTCCCCTTCTAGAGTTCGATTTAATGAAAGTTCACTATTGCAATTTCTTGCTGTTAATCATTTCGGGCTTGATTCAATAGCTTCTCCATCCATGCTGTGTTCGGATTCTTCCGGGAATCTAAATTAAGAGCGATATTTTCACCTCAACCAACATGAGAGGCAGGTACTGCGATAGATGTGCGACAAACGCTGTAGATTCCGGTACTTTTCCGTTAGCCGGACACAAATATCTCTAGTAGTGAACCAAACGTGAGCCAAGTCGCCAAGTGAAGCGAATGATAAAACAGTCAACGGAATATAAAAGTCGAAAACGTTCAACTATAAACAAATATTAATGAATTATAAACAAAACAGTTTTACCCCAAAAGGGGCTTAATACGATGATGATCTTGAGAATTTTCTCAAATGGATAGCTTACTCATCGTATCCACATAAATTCAACGAGGAATTTTCATCTTTTTTTAAAAGAAAAAAAAATGGATACAAGAAAGGAAAACATGGTTTCTTTTGAATGACTTCAGAGAATAGAGCACATCTCCTCAAACGAACATTCCCCTTATGGTTGTAAGAAATTTGGAGGAATTCTACATTATTTGACAATCTTTTGCTTAAGCCCGGCTAACGGAAAAGTACCGAGATTCCTTTTAAGATGTAAATCCATACAAAAAAAAGCTTGAGGACCTGAAAATACTTTTTTGAAAGATGGAATTTTATTACGATTCGCTGTTATGTTTCGTGATTTGAAGAAATTAAAATAATCTGTCTAACGAAAAAAACTCCTGTCTAATTTTATAATAACACGATGATTCTGCAATAAAGGGGAATGAAGTTATCTGAATTTAAATTTTAATAAAGCTGAGTTTTATTACGGCTTCAAAAAACTGTGATTATCTTAATCCTATTATCAACATAAGATAATATAAGATTCCGCAACTGAGCTCTTTATAGCATCCAAGTTTGTGGAACTCCTACAAACTTCTAATAAGTCTGCTTCTCTTGAAAGAACTCGTCCGCTGAAAACTCAGCATTCAGAAATTGCCCCACACTTTACCAAGGAAAAGAAACCCAATTAGAAATACAAAAACGGCAGACGGTTCGTTTCGAAGGGTTTTCAGGCATAATTTTCTCATTTTGTTTCCCCTGATTAATTTTCAGGGTTGTGGTTAAGAAGGGGATAGTAAAATCTCTCTCTCTCTCTCACTTTATTTAAAGATAAGACATCTCGAGTTTGAATAATAGGTACCGGATGGTCCATGAATTATTCATACGTTGATTATTTATAAGCACTTTAGATGCACCTTCTTATGGGTTCTTCACGATCCAATAAGCTTATCTAAATATCGTTTTATTTATCTTTTGATGTACCTTTTTAGAATGAAGTGAGCTTTCATAAAGAAGATAGTTTGCCCGAAAATTTAACAGCATTAACTAGAGTTAACACGTTTTTTTATCACCAATTTTCTTGACATTTAATCAATTAAATATTATTAACTATTATTAATTCAGAACAATGTGCATCACAAAAGAGGGTTATATCCTAAAAACGATATTATTATTGTTTTAAGTATTAATTTTACGTCATTCTCTTAAAATTTTTCAATCAATCCACCAATATTTAAACATTGTGTCAATTTAAATTCAATAGTATTTCAAAACTCATGAAATACAAAAAAAAGTGTCATACATGTGCTATTATCTAAGTTTTCAAAAGTCTGTTATGAAACACACTTTTCTGAAAAATAATAAAATATCCAAAATATTACACAGTTAAAACACAGCCAAATGCATCCATCAAATCTAATAAAAACAAAAAAGCGTGCATTTTGTGGAAGATATAGTTTTGAAACTAGTAAAAGAGAGAGAGAGTGAGGAAAAACAAATTTATATCTTATTTATTTCCACAAATAAATAATATTATACGAAGTTCTTCAATTTTATAAATGGGCTATTGTTGACCTTTTACCTATTCTATTTTTTATTGTATTATTACTATATACTGTAAAAATATCAAGAAAGGACTCCTGCAAAACAGTTAATTTAGAGTAATACAGGGTAAGTCAAAATGAATACTGCGATTACAAACGGCTATAACTATTTAATGGGAAAGACATTATCGATAAGATTTAGACAGAATGTAGACGGAACTTCAAAATTTTGAATACATATGCCGTAGATGTTGTATGTGACTTCCCTTGGTCACAGGGACGACATTCAGATGGTACTCCATTTCACGGTAAACATTCTGAAACATTTGTGCGTTCCCGAACGCAAGCGTATTTTCAGTTTTTGAATTGTTTTGGGCATAGGAAGCACATACACTCTGTCTTTCACATAACCCCATAAGAAAATCACACTGCGTCAAGTCCGGCGATCTCGGTGGCCAAGAGCAGAAGACATCATCGGCAACTACACTTCGACCAATTCAACGTTTTGGAAGATATTGGTTTAAAAATGTACGGAACTCCGTACCCAAGTGTGGGGCTGAAAGATGTAATCTGTGGAATCAGAGTCTAGCTGTGGCATTAACCACAGCTGAAGTATGCCAAGGTAAACATTTGATGTAACATTTTGTTCACAGAAGAAAAAAGCTCCTTATAATTTATGTGATGAGATCGCACGGTGCACATTTTAAGTTTATATTCAATTTCAGTGTAAGGCCTCTTAGTACCCCATATTTGAATGCTGTACCGGTTAATCTCCCCACTTATGTGGAAGGTTTATACATTGCTAAAAATGAGACGGTCAACCATTGTTTCATCTTCCATGCTTTCCAGCATAAGCGTAGCGTAATTCGTCCGTTTGCCGCAGTCTTCTGGTTTCAGTTGCTGTGTAACTTAAAAAAGGTAAGGTGTCATATTCAGCTTCTGTCTGAGAACACGCAATACTGTTTTTTATGGCATTTGTAACTCCCTACTGCCTTCCTACGTTGATTTCTGTGGGATTCGTTCATAAGTGAGGAGTATTCTTTGAACATTTTGCGCCGAAACACGTGGCCTCCCTCTACTTTTCCCTTTGCACAAACATCCTGTTTCTTGAAACATCTGGTGACATCTGCATGTGTTCGCATTTGGAGGTTCTTGATTGTAACGGTGACGAAATCCTCTCTGCACTGTGATAACAGAATGACAATTGTTACATTACAACACACAAAATGCTTTTTGCACTGGATTCGCCATTTTCACTTGTAAGACACCCGCAATGAACAGATTTCTTGTAGTTACGAAGTTTCAACTCACATATGTTTATGCCTCTGCTTCACTGCTCCTACGCCTTATGCATAGAAATTCTGAAGCTTCGTTTACATTCTTCGTAAATCTTATCAACAAATTATTTTCCATTAAATAGTTATAGCCGTTTGTAATATCTATATTCCTTTTGACTTACCCTGTATTTGACATGCCTACTCAGCATTACTTGCTTTAAAAGAAGGTTATCAGTTTTGTTATATGAATATAAATATATGTTTCAGGATACATATTTTTTCTACCTTGAAAGTTAATACACAATAACCATATAAGTAAGCGGTTTTTAAACTTCGAAATTGCCATGCTCCCTCTTTATGTATCAGCCTGATATCACAGTCCCTCCCCCTAAGATTTTGAACCCCACTCTCTGACTCCCAGAACATGGATGAGCGATTTAGAGGTTCTTCAATAACTTCTAAGATTGCATCTGTTACTTATACAGACTGACTTTTTAACATTTCCTTTTTTTTCCTTGAAGGAAAGAGTAAATATCTAATAAAAAAATATTAAAAAATACTAATTTCAAATAAATGAACAATGTACTTAACTATATTACCTAAAACTTTTAAGAAAGATGGAGAACATTTCTTTTACAAGAGCTCCTATATCATGTGTAATATTTGTAATCTATAACTCAATTCCGGTTCTACGCTTTCCAGAATTAAGTTCTCAGCCTTTGCACGTGTGTTTCCATAAATTTTTGAAAATATTATGCTATAGCTATGGCTATGTAGTTGCAAACAATAAAAAAAAAACTGAATTTATATTCTTGATTGAAATACATGATTTAGTAGAGTTTTTCAATGAGGGCAATTTAATGATCTAATCTAATATGGCACATCTTTCGATTTTTCCATAAGAACTTTCGAGTCTGTAGAAAAGGGAAATCTTAACCTTAAGCGAAACCTTCAAGGACCCCCTAGAAAGGCGCTGTGGACCCCGGGAATTCATGGACCCAGGGACGTACTTGAGGCCCTGGACCACTATTCAAAAGTAAGCCCTGGGCCCTTACATAAACGTAGGCACTACCTATGACTCTTAAAAGTAGACAGTACATATCATACGTTTTCAAATACTCGTACAAATAATAACCCAAAATAAATAAATGTGCGTGACTTACAATCACACAAACCAACTCGACAAATTACCACCTTTTGACTGTATGAGCAATGATGGCGTATGGTGGTAGGACTAGGCTTGTACTTGGACGCTGATTATTCTATATAGCCAGTCGATATATCGAACGAAATTCCAAGTTTTTCGTAGAATACAACCGGAAATAGTATTTCACCATGTGAAACCGCCACCCTAAGGTGACCGTTTCTTTGATTATCCGCGTGAGCTAGAGGTGTAGTATTTATAAAGGAACAGACATTTTTGTATTCTTAATATGACTTTATTAAGAATATTACTTAAGCCTCTAACAAATTAGATAAAAATATTTATGAGAGAACCTACGATGAACAAACACACAATAATAGTTATACCGAATCGCGTAACTTGGACCACTATCAATATCTAACCCGCCTAATCTCACTTCTAATAATATTACAAGTCCTAATATCAAATAGTCCATCCTACCTTAATTTGATCGTAGCTTCAATACTATGAAGAGACGTCTGGGAGTGCGTGCAATGGTATGCATCTTGACCTAATGGCTTAATCTTCAAGGTAACTTCTACTGGCTGTCAATTCACGCTTGTATCAATCTCTCACATAACATTCCCCAAATTGCCATACGACTTACTGAAACTTCTGTTATTGAAAAGCTATCTCATTTGCATTTCAGCTTCACGTTTCACTTCTTGGGTTTTGGTTGGAAAAGAGTTGACATTAATCTTGGCCCCAAAAGAACCCAGAGGACATGTTAAAGAAAAGACGCGTGAGCCCGTCACAACCACTGAAATTATCCGAAATATAATCTTACTAAGGTTGAGTCAAGAACGAGGCCCTATTGTGGCCAAGGCCCTGGACCCGGGCCCAGTTGACCCATGCCTTAAGACGTCCCTGCATGGACCACTTATGTAAGTAATAATGCAAAGAGAAATATCTTTTAAGTCGAAAAATGAAAAGAATTTAGTTGGTCTAGATTTGTCCAAAAAAATAAATAAAAGAGAAAAATGTCGAAAATCTATCACGTAACCGACTTGATTATGACAAAACTAAAAATAAAATAAATAATGTTAAAGCTCAAATAAAATGTCTGACTTTAAATGTCTTATCTCAGAATCAGAGCAAACTATGTCCTAACTTCATTAGAAGGCAGCCACAACCTCAGTTTCGAAAATGCAATCCACGAGGCAATGGTAGGTATAAAACTCAACGGATAAGGGACAGATTGATTTGTTAGAGCTTCGACAAGCTATAGTTGTCCCCTGGGTTTTTCACGACGGTGCAATGTCAGTCCCAGAGGAAATTCTCATGACAGCCGTGAAAAGGAGGCAAAGTTGTTCTTCGTCGGGGTACATTTCAAAAGAAGCTTTGAAAATAACATTTGAGTGACGCTAGGGAGATTCCGGAAAAAGTTTCATGCTGCCAAATAAACTATTGACTGATTTCTAAAGGAATTCTGAAGAAGACGATTTATTTAACACTCTTAATGAAGTGCAATAGAAGATCTACAGAAGAAATAAAAAAAATATGACCTACTTTATTAGGAAAGGGGAATTTATTGGTATATTAGCAGCTCACATAAGGACTAACAGTGCGAAAAAAACTACTTAAAAGAATTTGCACCAAAATAATTTTGAAATTCCTTTATTTAAATTTCTTTAGAGGGAGTGAGAGAGTAAAAACTATATATTAAAGCCCTTGATGGGTCCATTTCTTTTTTTGTTTTTGTTTTTTTGTTTTTTTTGCACAAAATATTTAAAAAATGGCACGTTTTTTACTGCATGTAATTAAGCATTATATTTAATTGAATGAGAAAATGGAAAAATTTTATTTTAATTTTCAACTTTAAAGTTCTTATGTTATTTTTTATTTTATAATTGTGGAACACAAAAAACCCTCCTAAATGTTTGCTTTTAATAATTACATACTATATTCTATGAAGAATATTTCATGTATCTTAAAAAAGTTCACACAAAAATGTATCATGTCCATACCTCTTTTTCAA
Organism: Trichonephila inaurata madagascariensis; assembly: GCA_019973955.1. Taxonomy (NCBI): domain Eukaryota; kingdom Metazoa; phylum Arthropoda; class Arachnida; order Araneae; family Nephilidae; genus Trichonephila; species Trichonephila inaurata. Next base: position 240,269 of record BMAV01010905.1, read on the forward strand.
ACGATTGAAGGTTATTTGTGGGTGTATATACATAAATATACACAATTTGAAGTATGGTGTAATACGCGAGTGTCAAACTCACGGGCCACAACGAACATTTTTGCGGCCCGACCAGTATATCGGCACACAATAATATGTAATAAAATATCAAAATTTCTCACGAAATATGAAAGATAATGGCAGAGAAGAGATGTCAAGTGTGTCAGAACGTAAACCTTAAATTTTCTTGTTCTTTAATATATTTTTATTATAATGCATTATTCGAAATAAATTAAGTTTATATGGATATTGATTTTTTTGCTGCCCACCCAAAGTTAAACCTTCTTCGCTTAGCCCAAGTTAGCCTACGAGTTTGACACCCCTGGTGTAATACAAAGTCTTACATTGAAATCGAGATAAAAATATATCTCAGCTTGATTTGGATTATCTTTTCATTTTCATTTCTTCTCAAGCAAGAAACAGCACATTGTGTCACAAATCCTTGTTCCTTATCAAACATTTTCAAGGATCTAAATTCCTGCCTTCAAAGAAAAATTCTTGCCTTCATCACAAAGAAAATCCCATATGAGAGACGCATTATAATTATTAATATATTTTTTCTTATTTAAGTATGTGTGAATAGTACATAACTATTTTTTCTCTATCCAGAACTATACATAATATTGTTGTTGTTACTAATGCCGTCTGCCCATGTCAAATCGAGGTTCCCGAAATTCACCGTGGCAAAGGGCTAGACGTACGCCTGTCGTTAGTAGCAGCTTTGAGCGCCATACAATGGAAGGTACGATTTAGCTCGGTTCTACCCTATATTTGAGGGAGAACACTCTGGAGGTGGTCAGGGGCCTACCATCTCTCTTCCCCTTTCATCAACTTCACGAGGTGACTTACGGCTCAATGGATATCCAGAGCCGTAAGCCAGCCCCCATGCTGCAAAGACACTATACATTTATAAACACCCTTCGGGATTCGAACTGAGGCCTTACAACACATCAGTAACTAACCACTACACCTAATGGGTATTATGAAATGCATGTAATAATCCTAAGTTAAAACACAGTTGGTAATAACTGAACATAGAATAAAATATTAGGTTGTCAATTGCGAAATGGAGCAAAAAAATTGAATTCGATTTTTTTCCAATAAAAACTAAGATTTTAAGATGATCTGTTAAATTTTTTAAGCTGAAATATGCGTTAAAAACAGAAAAAGATGTATCTTTCACAAGAAAACAAATAATGCCAAAAATGAGGTTATGTGCGATTAAATGAGGTCTAAATGAGGTTATGTGCGTCTAAAATGAGGTCTAATGAGGTTATGTGTGAACTTTGCTCCGTTTCATATTTGACAACTTAATATCCTTCTTAAATTATTTTTTTATATAAGCATGAATAATAAATAATGTTCTCACCTGTCCAGAACTAATAATAATAATATATATATATATATATAACCAACCTAATTTTGTCATTGTATCACTTATTTTTGTAAATATTAATGCACAGAAATATTTAAAAAAATTTGTTTTGCAGAATTTAATATATTTTTATATAGAATATTCAAATATATATATATATATATATAATTTTAACTTTAGCCCCCTTGACTCAAAAGCTTGAGAACACTCGTATATTTTTTGACATTATATATCTATATATCCATAAGTATATATAATATTCATAACTACAATCTATATTCATAATAAAACTTAAAGTTCAACAACTGGAAAACCAGAAATTTTTGATTAGATTGCAAAATAATTGTCAAGTTAAGGAGTTAATAAATATACAAAGTTGTACTAAACGGTATTTACTATCACTTAATATTTATTCAAGTTAAAAGTATCACGTACGAGCTGGGACAAAGTATGCACAACCATATGATTATAAACAACCAACAAAATGACTTAAATGCTTTTCACTCTTGTTATATTAGCAAATAGCCGAGGAAAAAATTTACCTGCCCATTAAATGTAAACTTCGGAAACGTTATTTGATCCTACCACTTTAAAAACCCAAATTTGAACGAAGGGTAATTTTACATTAACGGTTGTCAATTTAAATAAGTGCTTAGTGTAAAACACAAGCATGTACATGTCTTGGTACTAGATTCGAAAAAAAGATTTTATAAGACTAATTATGATTAAGTAGCGTTTAAATGTTCGTGGGCGAAACCTTTTAAAGTATTGTTTGTTCTGAACAAAAATATTTATTGTGTTTAGTATTAAAAGCAATCATTTAAATTGAATAGAAAAACTACAGCGTTTAAAAATTTAAAAGAAATAATTGCACAAAAGCTTTTTGAATTGCTTCATAATGTAAAAATTAAACTCTTCTTTTTTTTTTTTTTTGCACTAAATGACAAACGCAGAGTTGATACAATTTTACTGAAAGAGTTATTTCATCACCATTGTCAAATATTTTCGTAATGGGACTTTTCAGTCCAAATTACTTCATTTAGAAAATATTGTGAACGTTATTTGGTCTTTTGAAAAGTATAATCAATAATTTCTATCGAAAATAAAGTAATTGTATCTAATTTATTTACTTTTCACTTGTAAAGTTATTTTCTTAAGACCGAAAATATTTTTCTCTCAAAATATTTAATTCTTCAGGTTATTAACACTATATTGACCCCAATGACACTGAGAAAAATACTAAAAAAATTTTCGCTCTCCTCCCTGGAACGTAGACTGTACCCGCGCGATTGTGAGGGTTAGGCTTGTTCTCTGAAACCATCACCAGTGAAATTTTACGAGTTATACATTTTTTTGGCCTTATATAAATTGGTAGAAGAAACAAACTTAATTCAACTAAAATTATAATAAATAATGAAATTATATTGATGTATAATTAATTCTTTCATTGACTCATTATTTATTTACTGTGAAAATCTTTAAAGCCTGTTTTTGTTTTTCACAAGTATATATAAACATTGAATTTTTCACAACGTGTCTTCGAATTTCTTTCGCAGTTTACAAATATGCATTGCGAGGCCTTGAAATGTCATCAACACAGCAAAAATGGCTATGCATGTAGTGCCTTTTATCCTGGCATGACATGCATTTTAGCAGGTGGATTATAATACTTCGATCATTTTTGCCGAAGGAATTACAATACTGTCATCTTCATCATGAGTTAAATACTTTTGTCAGTGGGTGGAAATGCTGCTAACGCGCTGCAACTAATTCTAACATAAATTTTAAGATGTCCATTTTGATTTTTGGAGGAACTTTATTAGGTATTGCATCTTTGAACACAGGGTATTGCTTCTTTGTCACCAAGAATTTTCTAAGGCTAAAACAATGAAATGAGTTGGTTCAAGAGATTTTAATGGCAAAGGATGACACAAAATTGTTTTTTCATTGCAAATATTTCCATGTTATTTCTTCATCGCTCTCATCTGAACTTGATTCTCCTTCCAGTATACGTAGTTCATATGTTTTGTCCTAGCACAGACACCACCCGAGAGATCACTAAGTTCGGAATCTGAGTTTTTCATCAATTGCAAATGTTCTGCGAGAGTTCTTTTCCTTTGAGACACTTGAAACAATTTTGGGTAAAAAGTAAGCACAGTATTCCATGAAAAATAATAAAAAATATCAGAAAACTTTATTATTTTTAAAAAAAAAAAATTTAAAACACACCCTACCAACTCCCACCGGAAAACCCATAGTTTTTTTTCCGTAGGGGGAGGAAGAGATATGGATGCAGATATCTGCGTAGAGGAAGAAAATACCATACTCCTCAACAAATGTATGAAAGAGAAAATTATTTGCAAAAAAGAGCGAGAACAAGAAAAAAGGGACTCGTCCATGACAACCTCCAAGAAAACATGGTATTACTTGCATAACAATATGCTTCGTTTTTATTTAGGCTTTGATCCAAACTATTGAAACAGAAAAGAAAACTCACATGAGCAAGCCCTTACATTTACTGCTGAAGTGACTCAAGTAGCGCCCAATTAGCGAGATCGTGCGGTAACGAAATCCTGAGTCCTACAAGTAAAATTAATAGAGTGTAATTAATATTTTTACTATTTTACAGTTATTTAAACATTAAGACAAAAATGTGTATCTAAGTGATTCGAAATATATGTATTGAAAATTACCTTTTTACTGCATATAAAATGGCGACATGTTTTCGTTGTATTGAGAAAAAAAGCTAGACTTGCCAGCTGAAAGTAAAATTTGGACTACAACCACCGTCTGTTGATAAAAAGTGATACTTCACCTTTCTGCAAGCCCGTTCAATTTTTCTTACCTACGCCTATTCCAGAAGCAAAAATGTATAAGAATATCTAACCCGCGAAATCGTGAAGGGTGGGTCTTAAAGATGTGACGTCTTCCATTGGGGTGAACCTCACCCATCTATTCAAGCGAAGTTTTATGGCTTCAAACAGACGTTAGGTGACAAGAGCACGTGGCCATGGGGTCATTGTCATGGGGTTATTATCTGGCCTCGGACAAGCGCAGACATCGAGTCTGGAATTTACAATAACTAAAGAGTGCCGGTGACAATAGGTTGACGTATAGGCGAAGCCTGTATGAAAGTCTGTGCCTAGAGAATGGGGCTATAAGGCCCAGGTGGTGTGATGAATGGGAGTTTCAGAAGTTGGATGAAAAATATGGTGCCCTTACATTCCAGACAGACGAGGAATGTGTTTGTGTTTGCCGCACAAATTGGAGACGAATGTGGCCCGGGGACGAGGGCAGACCTTTTTTTTGGCCTGCCAATGAGGAAGACGAGGGGCGTGTTGTGGACCCGCTCCTGGTGTTTAAAAGGGGTTGATTTTGAGGAGAAGGGGACGGAGAGGAAAAAACTTGGAGAGAGCCCTGGATGGAAACAGAGAGATAGAGCCCTGGAGTGAGACAGAGGAAGCCCTGGATGAAGTAAACTGGAATGGAGCCCGGAAAAGAAAAGGGATTAGGGAGTGCCTTTCGGAAAAAGGATTGAACTCCAGTGAAATAGACTGTCCGCCCGGCTTGGCATATTTATTGGACTTTTTAGTAACATATGAAGCTATTAAATACTGTTTTAATTTTAAAATGAGGCCGTGATAAATTTTCTTGTGTGCTAACTACTCACGACGTTACAAAGAGTTACCGGTTGATTCAAAAATAATGTGACCAATTTCAGAGTATCATAATTTTTAATTGAATTAAGTTATTCACATGAAGTTTTCAATGTGGTTTCCTTTAGCATAGTACACTTTAATTAAACGCTTAGGTAAAGCCAGAAGAGTTTTTTCGACCATTTTTAGGTATATTTTTCCAACTCCCACTTTGATTGCTTTTTGAAGCCCTTGAAGTGTTCTTACTTTACGTCTATTTAGTTGTTTTTTTTTAAGAATTCCCATAAAAAATAATCACAAGGAATACAGTCAGAGAATGGTGGTAGTCATTTCTCTGGAGAAAAATAACTTTTTTTTTATCTTTCAGCCATTTTATAGTTAATTTTACAGTATGACTTAGAGCAGAATCTTGGTGAAAAAACAAAGTTTTCTTAAAGGTAAAGATTCCTCAAAAGGGAACTTTCTATGATCATGAGCTTCAAAAATTTATTCTTATAGTATTTAAAGTCAGTTTCAGCATTTGGTTCTTCATAAAAGGGTTTTGTTAAGCGTAGAGGGGACATTCTCATCCATACCATAATATCTGAGGCCAACTTGACTTCTTCAAAACAGCTGCGTCTTTGTGACGTGAAATATATTATATTTCCATTTTATTAGTTGTAAATGACAGTTGAAACGATGGTTCATTCGAAGTTATCCATGCTTTGTATCTACTTTTGCGTAACTGTAAATGCAGAGGCAAAGAACATTTTCTTTTCGTTTTTCTGTGGTTTTTGCATACATTTGATGACAGACAGGTTTGTTTACTATTTTTAAAGCCAATTTTGTTTATTTGATGACAAATTGTCGATTGCGATACTTGTAGTTTCTTTGATAAAGTTCTTTAAGGCGGGAGTATTTTCTACGCGATATGTCTTTTCAATTTCTTTTTCATCGAGGACTTCCTTTCATCTACATTTTTTTCCTGCGGACTTCTGATTGCCAGCCAAATTTTATTTCCTTTCGATGTTTAGATAGTAATCCATTAGAAAAATGTATTTTTTGATTTTAAAATGCTTTATTTATAACAGAATTTGAGCAAGCAGCATTTGAGCGTCCTTCAGTAATTGCTCCAACTAATAAAAATAGTTAGATTGCCAATTTTAAAGTTTCATTTCTAAAACATAACTGGCAGTAAAGCGATTAAAACTTACCATAAATAGTTATATGCTTTTAAAATTGGTCACACTAATTTTGAATCTACCTGCATGCAGTATTTATTCCTTTGGAAGCCTAACACATATACGTACTAATGGTATATACTCTTAAGTGTGACTGTCCTAATTCTAAAACTGTAGAATTATATACCCTTTAAGCTGTTTATTGAACAAACACGTCCTTTCCTACAAGAAACACGTTCTATTAATCAGAAGTACGTAAGATGGTCTTTTTATCTACTTTACGAAATAATTAAATAATTACGTTTTAATATGACTATCTTTTCCATCTTACATCAAACAAATCTTTTCACAGCGTGAAATAATTAAATATTTATTTTCTAATGAATTATCTTCCATCCTGAAGCATTTATCCACCAAGAAATCTGACAAGTGACAAGAGTAATGAGTTTGTTTTAAACATCCAATTATTTGCCATTTTACAATTTTTGGGGAAAATCTTTCACCCTTCGGGTCTATATTGCTCTGTAATTGGTTCTTGAAAGTTAAAACTACGTTTAATTAATTCAATTCAAATAAACCCATGATTGCTTTGAGGGTTTTAAAATAATCCCATGACAGTTTGTATATTTTTATTTTCAGAATCTCTTCCAATGGGATTAGTAATTATGCAGGCGAAGACGGAGTTGCTAGATAATTGAATGACTACGGATTTTCTCTTCACAACCTCGGGATGTGTTGATATTTCAAGAGTAAAGTTTCAAGTCCAGTTGCGAGCAAATGATCCTTTTAAATGAGATTAGAAAGACGAATACGCACAAGCTATACGTGCTTAGAGTTTATTTAATATATATCCTGAAGGTAAGGTATAACGAGTACAGATGACATTAAAAAAGAGGCAGATAGTACAAAAGCATGAAACAATTATTAAAAATTAACTATTTTTCATTTATTCTTACTCAGATTCCTCTCCATACCTTTTATTTTGAACTTAACAAGTTTCAAAAAGAAACTTATAAATATTTTAATATTTAACTTTACACCAATAAACTAAAAATGATAACATTTTCAAGAAAGTTCAAGAAAAATTTCAAAACCAAAAGTAATTGATCACATTGATAGTATAAAGTGAGTCAAAATAATATCCAATTTATATTTCTTAGCACTGATGTATAAGCGAAAGATGTTATATTTATGTAGAATTTCTATATTGTTCGAATTAATTTGGACAAACATGTTTTTCTTGTTTAAGTAGGTATGTGATTACCAGTGATGTCCTGAACCCCCTCTAACCCACGAATCTGCCCTTAGGTAGTATGACAGATTGACAATAATTTATTCATTTTAATGAATTAAAAGCTCAGTTGTATGCCTTTCAGTGAGGCAGATGGTAGTTTCAATTGTACGTTCTGTATAAGACGCGTGTTACTTTTACTTGTTCAAAGATGGATATTATTCCAACGAACCGTTCTAAGATAAATCACTGTCCATGATCACACTTCTATGACTGTGAGATATGTAACTATGTCGGTTAGTGTGACCGAATGAAGCATTTTAAGAACATTTCGAAATTCTCCAAAAAGAAAAGAAAAATGTGGGCTCAAGTGGAAAACTACTCCAAGAATTGATAAAAGTTTAATAAGACGTAGTAAAATAAATCCAAGGAAGACAAGCATAGACCTTCGAAAGGATTTATCGGATAATGGTGCAGAAGTGAATGCCTCAACTGCACGGAAAAGGCTTCTGGAAGGTGGCCTTAAGGCGACAAGACTGAGGAAAAAA
>BMAV01010905.1:253277-289737 GCA_019973955.1 Trichonephila inaurata madagascariensis
TATATATATATATATATATATATATATATATATATATATAACCAAAACTTTATCTTCCAAAAACTTAAACTTCAGCGTTTTTAAAACAAGATGATGCAACTTTGCATCCTCCGCGTGTTACGGACCAATCAGAAAAACCTTTACACAAGAAATCATATGATAACTTCTGGTTGACCAATATTATAAATGGATGAGAGACCTCAGGAGTGAACAAAGAATGCTTTTGTGACTTTCTTACATGTTTACGTATGATTTCCCGCCTTTCTTGTGTGTATGTTTGTGCTTTCGTTTATTTTTTGAGTGTACTCAGGAATGTGATGATTCTTTAAGGTATAGCAAATGTAACAATTTACAGCTTTTTAAACAATATATATATATATATATAGCTTAATTTTTTTTTTTTTTTTTTTTTTCATTTCTAATGGGCTGCGGTTGGGTGTTTTACCATTGCAGACCTAGTACATTCCCGGAAAAGCATGTATCTCTTTTAAGTGCGGCACCATATAGGCGGATACCAATCGACGCAGGTAATTTTAACGCCCGGTTTCCTCCCTAGAAAGAGGCACGTGAGCTCTGATGATGCAAACCTGCACTAGGATTTAATTTTTCCTAGAGCACCCAAGCCAAAAAGACACTATAGGGATCTTTTACATGCTGTATAATCATACGACATAGCCGCTGTCGATTTTCTGCGTCATGAAAACCCACCGACTTGGGCCGGGGTTGAACCCTGAACCTTAGGTGCAGAAAGCCAGCGACAAACCAACCACATCACTCAGTCGGCTTGCATAGCATAATGTATATACAATTGTTGTACTTAAAATTCCATCAAAAATTTGTTTTCAGGATTGCACAATCTATTCATAATAATAATTTGATTATAGACGTAGTTTTTAAATATTCACTAATGGATAAACAGACACTTATTAAATAAAGCAGAAAATGTTTCCTTCCAAAAATTTATATTCATTACAAATAATATTTACATTTAACAATGCATGGTATAAATAATTAACATAATTACAAATTCTATTAAATTTTTTTCCGCTTATATTAAATTATTTTCCTCTCTTTTTATTAACTTAAATTTAAATCACAATGTATCAAAGAGTGTTCCCTGCGGGGAATCCATGAAAACTCCCGAACCTTGCTATTTCCGACAACACAGTTTTTAAGGCAGATTTTCTCTCAATGATATAAATCACTGTACGTTATCCATGATTTATAATTTGTATAAATATTTCAGAGATTTGTCTCTTTTTCATAAAAATCTGAGGTCTGCGATCTAAGAAAAACAAGTGTAATTTTATTTCTGAATGTCCCGTATGGATACTTAACCTTAATGCGACAACAGAAAATGAACGTAAGATTTCTTTTAATTGCATCTTTCTCACTTCAAGGCAAACGACTTGCGGCTTATCTTGCCTCGTGTAAGCATTTTGCGTATTGTTTGGTTCCTTTTTGCTCAAAATGTAACTTCTCTTGTTGGGAAAAGAACTGTCAACTGGAAAGAATATTTAGATGGTGCATGGAACTAAAAAAATGAAGCTCTTGACAAAGGAGCATCCGTTAGAGAAAAAGACTTCTTTTTTTAAATTGAAAAAGATTGTCGCGAAAATCTTTTCTTCCTTTTTTTTCTTTCGTTTTAAACTCGTTCATATTTCTTTTCTCGAAGAGATATATCAGGTGTTTAAGTTTACGATTTCATTACATTCTTTAATCCTCTTAAATGGAAACAACGAGATAATAAAGATTATTAATTAATTGGAAAAAGCACAATGTGAAATTGTATAAAGGGAAATAGGTTCCTCTATGGAATGAGTAATACTAAAGGACAACAGAGACTGCTTAACCGGTGAACTAGCTTGCGTCATTTTATGAACAATTTCATTATGTATGTAGATGAGTTTTTATTACAATTTCGGTGATATGAAAATAAAAACCGCTTTATTTTTGGTTATTTATAATTAGATCCCGCGTAGTATATTTTGTCTTGATTATAAAGTTAATTTTTTAATGTATATTTTTTCCTCTCCTTGTATTTCTCTCTCTTTCTAATTAAAACTTTTATCCTCTCTTTTCCCTTATTATTTTACTTTATTTTAGAACCTTTTTATTCAAAAAAAATTAAATAAAAGACTTAATTTAAGGTAAACAGTTTAAAAATGATTGAGTTTTAGAATCTATTTAAAGGAAAAGATTGAAAAGAATTCTTAAAAAGCTTGAGTTAAGTATTGTATAAATAACTAGTGATATTTTAGAGCAAGAGTGGCTAACTTGGGCGAAACAAACAAGATTTAACTTCATCTGGGCCACAAAAAAAATCGATATCCATAGAAAAATAAGTTTATTTCGAATATAATACATTATAATAAATATGAAATAAAAAAAGCAACACTGACAACCTGACACTTAACATCTCTTCTCTGCTACTATCTTTCCTATTTCGGGAGAAATTTTGATATTTTATATTAAATTATTGTGTGCCGGTATACTGGCCGGGCTGCAAGTTTGACACTCCTATATTAGAGAGTACAGTAGCTTAAAAATATTTTAGCGGAAAATCATCCCTTCAAATGTTTCTGAAATGAATAATCATCTGTATAATTTTAGCATAATGTTATTCTTACCTGTCATATCTGGTGACTCTATCTGGCTATATACTTATTTCATACTAATTGAAAATTCTGATTTAAACAGTTTTAGGGTATGTAAGCAAAACGTTTTATTAAAAAGAATTTCAAATATTAATTTATGTTGTGTTTGGCCTTCCTTACTTCTTATTACTTTATCCACCGAAGTTCAAAATGTACAAGCAAAAAATATAAAATTTTTGCATATAAATTTTTTTAGAATGTAATAAATACTATAGTAAAAATTTTAAATGCAAATTTTTGGCAAAAAAATGAAGAAAAAATGACATATTTTCAAAACATTTTCCTGTTATGGAAAATGTTTCCATAATAATAATATTTAACTGTAGCGGTATCTACATAAGCCAGTAATAGTCTCCGGACATGAGTGATCACTTTTGTCTAGTGGTATGTTACCTGACTGCGGATACAAAGTTTGCGGATTCTGTCCTCCTGAAATGCGCCGCCGCAACACTTTTCTTTAGCCAGCAGCTTCACCCGATCTTTTTCCCATCGAGCATGAATGAACCTTATCGGATGTGCAATATATCGGGTACAACAGGAACATACTATAGTGGAACTGATACCTGAAATAGACTCGGTTTGTCAAGAAGTATTTCAGAACACCTTTCATGGCATCATTGATAGTACCAAGTGGTTATAATTAAAGTTACACTATTCAAAGGCCTGTAGAACCCGTTCTGTGTGTGTGTGTGCTTATTGGATTGTGAGGAAACTTGGAATATATGTTTTATGGACCATGGGAAAAAGGTTTCTGCAGAGTAAAAAAAATAGTTCAAATTTTGACCACCTGGAGGAAATGTGGTGCTCAAATGATATGTTAGAATCGTAAAAAGTTATTCAATTTCAGAACATGCTCAATATGTGCTCCAGTGACATCAATAACGTGTTGAAAGCGCATTATAGTGTTTTCAATGGTAGCGTAAAGCAACTTACCAGGGATTTCAGCCACATGGCGTATAATGCTAGCTTTCAAATCAGGTAAAATCCTAATTTCTCCACTATAAACTCGGTCTTTTAGAAATCCCCACAACCAGAAATCACAGGGATTTAAGTTGGGTGAACGAAAAGACCATGTATCCGGAAAATGTCTGGATATTACACGATTATCGCCAAATTTGGCACAAAGCAAAGCTTTGACTTGACGCCCAATGTGAGGAGTTGCTCCATCTTGCATTAAGATAGTGGTTTGCAAACATTTTCGTTCCTGTAAGGTAGGAATTACCCGTTGTTAAAGAAGATCACTGTACCGTGGACCCGGGACAGAGCATCTTTTAGGACCTTGTGGAGTGAGAGTTTCAAAAAAAAAAGGTTCGAAGAAAAATTCAGCAGTAAATCCACACCAAGAAGTCACGTAACCAGAATGCAGTGATTGTTGATGCAGGATATTTGGAGGTGAAATACCCCATATGCGGCAATTTTGAGTATTCATAGCTCCATCTAAACAAAAGTGTGACTCATCTGACCATAGAATTTTCCAAAGCCCACGCATCATCAACTTTCATTCTCTCCAAAAATTGACAAGCAAATTCTAGACGCGTCTTCTGATCTTGAGGTTTCAGAGTAGATCTTATACGGATACCATTTCAAAATGTATCGCAGAATTTTTCGTACTGTCAACCACAGAATCTCTAAACTCGCGTGACACTGATCGACCACTTGCTGAAGAATAGATGGAACTGGAGGCTCTTTCAACCATAGGAGTAGAGACTTCTTCCACAGTTTCAGTCCTGAAAGGTTTCCGTCCTCTTCCGGGCAGCACACCCAAATTCCCAGTTTTTTCTAACTTCATAATCATCTTCCTCAGACCAATCCTCGATATGGGACCTTTTCGACCATATTAACGCAGAGCAGCTAAGTTGTTGCTGCCGTTCCGATAAAACAGTTTTACCAGTAAGCTCGATCTTTTTTTCTTAAGGGCATGACTAACGATGAAAAACGCACGGTAAATGATTCTCTGGCTATGACTTCAAATTTATACAGAGGTCTTTCGGATTTGAATAAGGAATATTTGATAAAAGCCTCCTAGTGGTCAAAACTTGTACTATTTTTTTATTGCAGAATAATTTTTCCCACGGTCCATATAGTATATGTTCCAAGTTTCATTAAAATCCGATAACCAGAACAGGTTCTGCATGCCTCTGAATAGTGTAACTTTAATTATAACCACCTGGTACAACTCGCCGTTTTGAGAACTGCAAAACTGCCTTTAGAGGCCACATTAAATACATGGTTGCGGTAACCTACTAGTCAAGGTCAGTGACTCGTGGTTGATGTGTCATTAGTTCGAGCATAGCGCCCCTAAAATCCCATCATGTTGGGGACTGATGCACGTTAAATGTCTTCTTGCTGATCTGGTGTGGAAGTTATAGGAGATAGAGGTTCCAGCTCGGTGTCATCTTTGCCACTTGATCATGGTTCAAAATTACGAGGCCCGTCGCCAATAGCCTTCAGGCAGCTTTGTAATTCGAAGTTAATATAACTCTCACATTCACCTTCTCCATGTTAAATACTGATAAGCCCTTGGGTATAAAAAGTGTTAGCTACGTGATATATAATTAAAATAAACGAGTTCTAAAATCTTAAGCATTTGATATTGCTCCTCCATTCATTACTTATCTTTAAAAAAATATTGTTAACTTGAATAATTTATTTAAGATACAAAATTAAAAATGCAAATATGCGTTTTTGAAGGTGAAGGCTATTTTTAATATATTTTGCAGTTTGGGGGACTTTCATTCATAAGTATCTACACATATCACATGCGGCATTTAATTATATTTTGATTATTTCTGTACCAAATTTAATACTAATTGCTCCTTACATCAGGGTTTCTCAAACTGTGGGGGGGGGGGCAGGCAGCTCTACAAGGGGGGGAGCGAACATATTGAAAAGTCGAAAACAGAAGATTATTTATAAAATGAAATTTACTGAATGTAAACAAACAAAATACATTCTGACGTAATAAAAAATAAAATACACATTTACACTGATTTATTTCACTTATAAATGTATCAATGCTGCACAATGTATTTTATAATTAAATTAGCAATACTAAGTTAAGAACAAGTTTAATAATTACCAGTGACGCCATGGGATTGTCATACATAAAATTATATACAAAAAGTAACACTTACATTGATAATTTGTACGGTTTATAATAAATCCCTTAAAGTTACGTTATTAGCTTCCTAAGGTCAATCGTTTTCCACGTATAAGATATATTGAGGGGAGGGAGGAATAAAAAAGGAAATAATCTGAAATAAGTAAATCCTTCGCAAACATTGTCAAGGTCCTTTTATAGCATTCCAAAACCTTCGGAAAAATTTTATGTATACTAGTGCACAGAAAAGATCTTACTTCGGAAAGACTTATATTTACGTCTGGGGAAATTAATGCTTTGGATGAGCGAGACGTTCATGTATGCCGGGGGTACTTTAGATGTTAAAGTCGTATCGTAGTCTTATCATCAAAGTATAATATTATTGGATTCAATACATTGTTATATATATAGATATGTTGTATGAGGGGGCGTGATGAAAATTATGTGATTGAGTATTGGGTCTCGAATATTGAAACTTTGTGAGAAGCACTGCCTCTTACATACTTTAAACATCTGTTATCTAAGTCAAAATAAAGATATAACATTTATTGTCTGATGACGTGACTAATCTAGTATAAATTATAATGATAACATTATAGTTGTGTTGTAAAGCATATCTTCTGCTTATTGACAAGAAATTTGTAAAATTTGGGAAAATTATATATCAATTTATTTTCTAAGAGAAAATTTTTCAAGTGAAAAATGGCCGAGAAAAGTTCTTAACGTTACACAATCAGATATCTAACATATTTGATAGGCATGTATATCAATTTTATAGTTTTAACAACTGGGGATGCTCTGAAACTTAATTCAATATTTTAAATCAGTGTTGAATAAATTTCCCTGGAGTCAACTAATACACTTTCCTGGCATAATAGATTAAGCTCCAACGCTCTTTTGAAATAAGCTAATCTGACTATATGAATTGAAAGATGAAATTCAATCTTGCATATAAAATGCTGTTAGACTCAGAATTTTACCAGATATATATTTCCACGCTTTGCGTGAAGCAGAACATTTAGAAGAGAAACAAATTGATTCAAATGGTTTGAATTTCCAAATAAATGAGTATTTTTTAATTTAGTATTTATTAATTCATTGCAAGCCAATGCTTTTATGCATTTCTCTTCTTATTATTTTAATTATTTTCGATGCATTTAAACTTAATTTGTATTGTTGTTTTTTTGTTAAATACCATTAAATAGTATTGAAATATAAAATCATGATTGCGTCGTAATAATAAATGTTAAGTGTGATGCATATTTCTTTTAATACTATAACTTGAGTTTTGTCCTAAATATTCTATTCAAAGTAAAATTTAATTACATGTTTCGATTATAAAAAATTAATTTATTATTCAAACAAATAAATAACTCATACATCTCTACCATTACGTTCTTAAACTTATATATCTTGCAGTTTACGAGCAAATAAGATTTTAGGAATATTTTAATATTACTTTATATTTATCTTCATATATTTTTTAAGGTATCTGAATACGTTCGGAACCGTGATTTTGCAAAAGTGTATAAATGGATAATATTTATGATAGATTAGAAATTGTATTATTATTAGATTAGAAAATGTATATAAAATTGTTTTAAGAATATTATTACAGTTAAAAATTATTTAAGCACAATATTTTGACAAAAAATTAACATAGAATAACCAATTTTCAAAATATTCTCTTTTTGTGAAAAATGTTTCAATTATAATAATATTTTGCCTGTATATAGCTCATACCAGTGGCGCACACAAGGGGGGTGTCCTAGGGGTCCGAACACCCCCCATAGCCCTTAATTTTTTTTCTATTGGTTATAATCCTATGTACATATTACGTAAAATTTAATTATGTATTTATTATTAATAATTAATTATATTAATTAAAGCTAATTACTTACTCAATAATTAATTTTGTATTGTTTTTGTTCCCCAAAATCGACAAAATCAAAAGAATATGTTGGGCGGCATATTGGAGCCTCATACCAAAATAGTGGATTTTCGACCCTAGACACCCCCCGTTGAAAAATTCTTGTGTGCGCTACTTGCTCATACCTCTGTACAGAGGCTCAACTAGAATTTTTGAAATATATAACTTAGAAGTGGATTTATCCATGTTTTACCTTGGTGTGGTGTGGTAGTTAGGAGAGGGGGGTGCCAGCTCAGGTGTCGTCCACGTCACTTGACCATGGTTCAAAATTACGTGGTTCGTCGCCAAAAGCCCTCATGTAGCTAAACAGTGCGACGTTAATATTCAATCAATCATCAATCAATATCCATGTTTTACGACAGCAGAGGGAAGAAATTTTAAGAAAAAAACGCCAATAATTATTTCAATTGGTTGTAACTCTGAAAATAATGTGAATTCTTCAAAAAAAAAATACTTTAGACTCTCTGGAGAAGTCTTTACTTTACATAAGCAAAATATTATTATTTTAGAAGCATTTCTTATAAAAGAAGAACATTTTGAAAAAGGTTATTCTAAGTTAATTTTTTTGCCAAAATATTGTATTTAAATATTTTTTTTTTGTCAAAATGTCCTTAAAACAATTTTATACATGTATTCTAATCTAAGTGACACTAAATATCATGAAAATTATCCATTTTTGAGCTTTTTTAAAATCACGGTTCCGAAAATAGTCGGATACCTTAAACGTGTAAGCTTCTTAGTAGAACTAGCTATATTCGTTTCACATCATGTATTGTTTCTATTTTACACATACAAGAAATCCTCTCTATGATAACTAAAATATAAACTAATTTTAGCAACATTCTGTTTTTAAGGGTTATATAAGATTTCTACAGAAAAAAAAAATTAAAGTTTTTCTATAGATATTGCTTTTCATTGTTTTTTTAATCTATTAAGTATATTCACTTTTGTGAAAGTAACATAAAAATAAACCAAAACAGAATTTTCTGTATCTTGTCAAAAAGTTATTCCTTTATTTTTGTGGTCACAGACAATAATTTAATATTTCTGATATGTTATTTCCAGTGCTTTGTACATAGCAGAAAATACATGATCAGGTTTTAGTGTGAAAGAATTAGGCATTTAGCAATTTTAAAATTCCTTCTTTCTTAAAAAATAGTTATATATATATATATATATATATAATAACAGTGAAGAAGTACTAGAACCTACAGTGCACACACACACACACACACATATATATATATATATATGTGTGTGTGTGTGTTGTGTGTGTGTGTGTGGGTTAGATGATAATTGGCTTAAATATATTATTAAATTAAATTAAATTAGACTAGAGGGGTATTCATTGATCAAATTATGCAACTGTAATTTACATATATAATTTAGTTCTATTTATTTGTACATTTTTTCCCGTAAAATTCTTTCGTACAAAAATTCATTGATACAGTTTTCAGATTTTAATAAACCTGCAGCTTTGACAGTTTGCTGGAATGTTGAGTATTTATTTCCGTTGACTGTTAATAAGTCTTCGCATCAGACAACGCCTTTCTTTTCATGCAACAATTCCAGTATAAGCAACCATTTCGATATTTTTCTGCGAGAGCTTACAATAATATACTATGGCAACCATATTACCGACATTATATGAAACGAAGCACATGGTTGTCCATTTAACGCTTACGACACATGTGAAATATGAGTTACGAACTTGCTGAGTTATCTTGAACGTTGGCATTTTTGCGATATTACCTAATAAACCTATTAGAGCATCACGAAATATATCTTAAAATACTATACATACACACAAATATATATTAAAAAAATTCTTTTTTTTCATCTCAAGTTCCTTTAACATAATTACCTTAAATCATACTCAGCAAGATATTTAATTACAAATATTTTTAATTGTTAAAATTATTGTGATAGCTTTATTGACAACTTGTCAAACGAAGTTAGTCTGAGACTTATTCGTTCTTTAACCTTAGACTTTTTAACATTGCGTGAATGGCAACAAGTACGATACGGTCTATTTAAACCAACCTTTTCACATTAGGAATAAAACTGAGCTAAAAATTCGTTCTACAGTAAGAAGTGCTCTTAAGACGAGGGTATCCCTGAGGCTGTTATTCATTAGGTGATGTCAAACTGAGCAAATATTGACACAGAGCTCCATCACTCTGAGAACTAATAAACGTTCCCTTTCTGCCTATTTTTATGTACTTTGGGGCTTAATGATAGTGTAAGAAGAGGAAAACCTTATAATTTCACGAAACTCATCACGACAAGTATCGAAAGGAAGTGAAATTGGTTTTGGGCTTTACCTTTAATTCTCGAGTGAAATGTTAAAATGTTATTCCAAATGTTAAAATGTTACCTTTAAAGCTAATCTGAAATCTTCTTAGCTTTTCAGAATTTTTTTCTGCATTTTTCTGTCTTAATTATTTGGGAATTAAAAAAAAATTAAATTTTCAAGAAGCTATTTTTTAGCCCCTAACTGGTCAATATTTTTTGCCCATCATGTTCCAAAAAAGGCACATTTTTTTATTGCATATAACTAAGCATTATAATTAACAAAATGCGAAAATGGAGGAGTTTTATTTTAATGTTCAATTTTAAGGTTTTCACATTATTTTTCAATTCCTACTACTAGTTCACACACACACACTATATATATATATATATATCTTCTTCAAATTTTTAATCGTTAATAAAATACTTTTCATTCATCCACTCAAGTTCAAATACATTTTTTTAAACTTGTAGTGGATGGCACTTGATGTTAATACAGTTTTCCGAAATATTAATTCGTTAATTTTTAAATTAATGAATAAATAGTAATAAACAAAAATAATAATCCAGCAGCATATTTAAAAAAGAAAATTGCTCGCTGTGTCCCTGTAGCGCAATGAATAGCACGTTGGACTTCTAATCTAAAGGTCGTGGGTTTAATTACCACCTGTGATGGCCTAATTTCTGAGATTGTGATTTCCCTTTACTATGCCATTTTATTGGATTAATTAAATTTATAATTAATGAATGAATAGTAACAAACAAAAAAAATAGTCTGACACCCTATATAGAAAAGAAAATGCAAAAATGCAAGGAAAATCACTTTCTATTTTGACACTTTGTGATATGGTCGTTCTATGGTGATCATATCTTTGATTGTCAGCGTGAATTAGATGTGTGGGATTCTCGAAATGAATCGACATTTTAAAATTCTTAATATGACTTTATTAAGAATATAACTTAAATTTCTAATAAATTAGATAAACTTATATTAAGTGAGAATAAACCAAACACACAGCAAATGTTAAACCGGATCGCGTAACTTAGATCACTTATCTAAATAATTATACTATCCGCCTACTTTCAATTCTGATAATATTACAAGTCCTAATATCAAATAATCAGTCCTACCTTAATTCAAGCTAAGGTTCTATCACAGTACAAAGCTCCTGGGCGCGCGTGCAATGGTATGCACCTTGTAGTAATGGCTAGAAATCTTGGTATCTTTATGATAGGCCGTCAATTCACACTCGTATCTCTTCCAAACATATTTTTACCCTAAATTGCCATTCTGCTTACTGAAACTTCTGTTCTTTTAAAAGCTATCTTATTTGCATTTCACAATTGCATTTCACTTCTTGGATTTGGGTTGGAAAAGATTTGCCATTAATCTTGGCCGTCAAAGAACCCAGAGGTTATGTTACAGAAGAGACGCGTGAGCCCGTCACAACTTAATATTGTGATTCTGTGTCATGTGTATATGCATATTTATATTAATTGTAGTTATTTAATAAAAAGCAACTAAAACAAAAGTTTTCTTGGTTGACCTAAGTAGGAATTGACTTATTTTTTTTATATTACTTGTTTATTTTATAATTGTGGAGCACAAAACCCCTTAAATGTTTGCTTTATATAAGTATGCTATGTAGAAAATTTCATATATCTTAAAAGAATTTCTCTCATACTTGCATGTTCATAATTCTTTTTCAAACGGGTTTGGGGTTTTCGAGTGTATGCACATATACACACACATGTTCATACATTTTGAAGCAAGGTGTACTAAGTCTGACATAGCAATTGGGACAGAAATAACATCGGCTATTTTTAACTAACTTTTCACTTTCATTTCTTCTCAAGCAACTAATTGCATATTGCCTTGTCAATCCCTGTTCTTTATCGAATACTTTCAAGAATTCCTGCCTTCAATGAAAACTTCTAACCTTCACCAGAAGTCCTAGATGAGAAGTACTTCAGTACGATTAGCACACTGCATCCCTTAGAAACACATTAACTCCAATAATCTCCCTATAAAAACTAAAAATACGTGCAAATAAAAGATAGAAAGAACATCTCAGTGCCCGTACACTGTACGGGCAAATCGGTTGGGAACAATTTCGGTAGCCCTTACGGTATACGGGCAAACCAAGTAAGAGGTTAATAGAAAATACTGAAAAATATACTAAAAATATCAGTAAGAAAATTAATTATTTGTTTATTCAATAATCATACTGAGGTAAATTCATGCTAGGTCTCATCTTAAAAATTACGTTTATAGCTGATTTATCTTTAATTAGCTACGAATCAAGCGTTTATTTAATTATTTTCCTTTCAAAAATAAAAAAATCATGACATCTACATTTAAATAAATTGTATTTTTAACTCATTGCAATTGATAAGTGAAATAATAGGATTAGAAGTAGTAATAGTCAGAAAAAGGGCACTAAATATTGATCTAAATGCGGAATTCTGTTGTGTATTCTAAATTTTTTTGAATAAACTTTAAAAAATAATAACTTTAAAACTTTTTTTAAAATTCTTCTATTTCAAACATTTATAATGGAATAGATTTCTTATTTTCCTCTCGCACTCAGGTTGACTTTAAAGTTTTTAATGTAATGTATTTACATGTATATATATGTAAATACATTATATGTCTACACATGTATATATTGCACATATATATATGTAGACAAATACAAAAATATTTTTGATGTTACTCCTATAATTTAAATATTTATTTGCATTCACTTAATTTTAGTAAAAATTATTTTATACTTATGGCTATGCTACAATTCGTCCAGTAATATTACAGCTCGTAATCTGTATTTAGATCAGGAATCTGGTAATAACTTCTTTATTTTTCTCTAATTCATCGTGATCCAAGCGTTTTTTATACATCTATAGGTAAAATAACTTTTTTCTTATAATGGATTTAGAGTTTCTATTCAATATTATTTTCAATAAGATTTCAGGGAGGAAAATAGGATAACAACCAAACTGGTTAAAACCCACTTTTATTTAAAATTAAAAGCTGTACTCAATAAATGTTATTAATAATACTACAACATCCATGTTTTCACTTAACTTTTTATCGAGGAACTTTAATTCATAACGGCCTTGGGCCCTCCAAGACTTCGCATGATAATTTCTAATTTACCCACCTAACGATAAATAACAATTACCTTATATCTCAAAAATTGAAACTTCAGTGTTTTTATTTCAGGATGATGCCATTTTGCATCACCCGCATATTCGGACCAATCAGAAAAACCTTTAATAGATATCATGACTTTAGTAGCTTCCGAATAACCATCACCATAAACGCGTGTTAATGTCTTATTTTTGTGTTGTTTTGTTTGTTTTAAGTTGTGCTGCTCTTTTTTTGTAACTATAGAAAGGTGGAGCTCTAATTAACAAGATGTTTCATCTTTAATTGTACCACTTCAATCACAAGAAACAAGATCTTAATAACATAATGCTCAAATTCTATCTCCATATTACTTCATATATATATATATATATATATATATATAATTTTTTCTTTATTTGCGCATCCAATAACTCTTTAAATTAAAAGCCCGAGGATGCTCGTGTACTTTGAAAATATTTATATTCATACTAATAATCTATATTCGTAGTAAAGCTAAAAATTCAACTTTAAAAGTTTTGAATTTTGAGATAATATTTAATAAACAAGTAATACAAAAAATACTTTAAGTCAATTCCTACTTAGGGCAACAAAGAAATTTATATTTTAGTTAATTAAATTTAAATAATGAATTAATATATGATAAAACTGTATCAACATCAAATGTCATTCACTACAAGTTTAAAAAATATATTTGAAGCCAAGGAAAAATTCGTTAGAAAAACTTACTGGCACCATCTACTGGTATTAGTTCTAACTTTGTCAGAAATAACGCAGAGCAAATTTAAAAATTAAAAGATAAAATTTAATTAATGAATTAATATTCGAAAAAACTGTATTAACATCAAGTCTCATCCACTACAAGTTAAAAAAAAATGTATTTGAACTTCAGTGGATGAATAAAAAGTATTTTATTAACAATTGAAAGTTTGAACAAGATATACAGTCGAGCCTCTGTATTGCGAATTTTTCTATATAGCGAACTTTTTCCTGGAACCTTGAACATTTCACGATTTTTTTCGTAAAATAACTTCTCTATAGCGAAGTGCATTTTCTATATAACGAACTTTTTCTTTTGTGACTCAATATTTGTTCTCCCTTTTTTTAAAGTATTTCTGAAAAAAATTTCAAGTTATTCTCCCTTTAACACATTTTATGGTAGTCATAAATCTTTAGCTGGTCTTATTAGATCCTAACTCGCCGAGAGCAATAGAGTTCTGGACGTTTCATCCAAGAAGTGCAACCTTTAACCCCAATGCCCAGTTCACTAGAAACTTCTTCGATATCCTCTTTCACCCTCAGTGGAGTTGTCCCGCCTTCCTTATGGATCCACCTTCCCCGTTCAGTAGAAACTTTCGACATAATAGGGAAAAAAAACACCAAGTTGAAAAGTTAAGCCTAATGCAACACATGGAAGAAAAACTGCTAATATATTAAAATGAAGCCAAGAAAAGAGATCAATAATGAATGTCTCAAAGAGAGGAATAATAATAATAATAATAAATAAATAAATAAACAAAAAAAATAAAAATAAAATAAAACCACTTCCGTGTAAAATAATTACTGGAGATCGAAAAATTCAACATATATATATATTAATGCATGATAATATATGTGTATTAAATCATAACTCATCGGAACATAAAAAATAAGCAATTGCCATTTTTAGAATGGAAAGATAAAGATTTGTTTCCTTTTCGTGTGAAACACGTTCTCCAGTTCTCTGATTTTTAATGCAAGTGAACAAAGAAAGCCCTAAATACTTTATAGAATGCTTCTTCTCACGCAAAGCGAGTATTAGGTGTAATAAACTTGTTAGAAAACTCCATTACTTCTTAATTATGGCATCAATAAGAATGTTTCAAGAGAAAAATTACTTACAAAGACCTTATTCCAATTCGTCGTTTTTAATTTGTCTATGTGTTTGATAATTTAAGAAAAAGCCTGTACTTTCATTTTTTTTTAAAGAGCATTTATCTGTGGGGTAAATGGCTCAATAAAGTGGTTGAAAACATCACACTGGTATAATTTATTAAGTACTATTTTACTTATGTTTCGCAGATAGTTTGTGTTATACAAGCGAGTTAATGTTGAGATATAATATTAAGAATAAGATAATTTTAAAAACAAAGTATTACATCGGATTACTGTCATGTCAGTTTGAAATAATCTTCACCGTGAATTTTTTATCACAATAATCATTAGAATAATCTTTCTCTCTGCAAATAATACATAATTAATGAACCAGTATTTCTTGGAGGGAAATGAATGTTTCCACACGAAGCAGAAGTTTAAAAAATGAAAATTTGAAATGATAAAATGAATGAATTAAGTATTTTAAATTCCCAATAGTTATTTTGATGGCAATTAGAAAATAAATTAAACGAAGTAAGTGTTAGAAAAAAATAAAGATACTTAAGCTTCTGTAGCTTCATTACGGAGAGATAATGCTTTTAGAAAAATCTTGCTAAAAACTTAAGCTTCTTAAATCAAAATGAAAAGGTCAAATGTTTCATAATTAGACGCTTAAAAATAAATATTTTGTGTGTGTATGAGAATCTGCTTTTACAAGAAATAATTTTTTAAGAATATGTGGTTGATGTTAGAACTTTTGCATTTATTGTTTTCAAAGTTTTGAAAAGAATTCATAAAAGGAACATGCTTCTTTTATTTTAACATACACTTGATTACAATAATCTGGTTACTTAATTAAAACAAACGATAGCTTTACATTCGCTATGTTTTTCCATTGTTAATTATATATTTTTTCATAATTAGTTATAGAATTATTTTGACTATGGTGATTCTGTTATACTCTGATTTTAAAACAATGTCTTACTTTCTATGATGTCATGATAATTATATTTCTTCTAATTGATTAATTAAGCTATACTTCTGTTAAATTTCTGTTTCAATTTCCACAACATTTTTTCGCTAAAAGATATGTTTTATCATCCCTGTAATAATAACATTTTATTTAACCCTCCGTTAGGCGGGTAGCATCTCTCAGATCCATCATCTCACACTTACGTATGAAGATATTTAAACCATTTTATTGGTGACATTTAACATTAAAATGTATTTGACATTAAATAATGTTTAAAATAGAACCACAGATTGAGACATTTAAACGAAAAACATCAAGAAGATAATGATTTGTTATCACTGACTCCACTGTTTATATTTTAATATGCCTTGTTGCGATCTTCACAAATCACCTTGCAATGTTCAAAAAAAAAAAAAAAAAAAAAAAGGCACATGGAGAGAGAGAGAGAGAGAGAATTTTCGTATAATACTCCTACGTTACAAAGTTATCATAATCTTTTCTTGACGTCCTGACAAGAGGGAACAGTACCTTGGTGATGTTTCAGTTGGTTTTTCGTCTTGAATGGGGTGTTGTATATCAGAAATTTCTTCAATCCTAAATCAAATTGAATGATGCATGTGAATGTCTTAAGGTATCCGACTACGTTCGAAAAGGCGATTTTGCAAAAGCGTATGAATGAATAATATTTATGATATCTAGTGTCACTTAGATTAGAAAATGTATATAAAATAGTTTTAAGAATATTATTACAATAAAAAAATTATTTAAGTACAATATTTTGACAAAAAATGAACATAGAATGACCCATTTTCAAAATATTCTCCTTTTGTGATAAATGCTTCTATTACAATAATATTTTGCCTACACATAGCTCAGACCTCTGTACAGAGGCTCAACTAGAATTTTTGAAATATATAACTTAGAAGTGGGTTTATCCATGTTTTACAACCACAGAAGGGAGAAATAAATTTTAAGAAAAAAACTCCGATAATTATTTCAATGGGTTGTAACTCTGAAAATAATGTGAATTTTTCAAAAATCATAGTTAAGCCTCTGTACCGAGGTCTGATACAGGCAAAATATTATTATAATAGATTCATTTTTCACAAAAGGAGAACATTTTTTTAAAAAAAGGTTATTCTAAGTTAATTTTTTGCCGAAATATTGTATTTAAATAAATGTTTTTTGTCAAAATGTCCTTAAAACAATTTTATACATGTATTCTAATCTAAGTGACATTAAATATCTTGAAAATTCTCCATTTATGCGCTTTTATAAAATCACGGTTCCGAACGTAGTCGGATACCTTAACAAGTGCTCTTTGAAAAGTTCGTGATCTAGTTTTTCTAAATACGTTTTCGAGGACCTGAGCGATTTTGATTCCCATATAGATATTTTGGGAGTTTATTCAAGCTACATTGAGAGAGGATTCAATAACATAAAGTCACTGGCAAGGCACATGGTATCCCTCAGATATATCTCAACTCCAAGCAAAAAAATCTATCAAACAGAAGTTACAAGATACTTGTATCGAATTATTTTTGTATTAAATTGAAAAAGGCACTATTTTACAAAATAAAAAAAAATTAATGAAATAGTAAAAAGTCATAACTAACGTTTTTAGGAAGGCTGCATCTATCAAATTCAATGGGTCCTGCCACCCGAAATATGAAGAAATTGCCCTTGTCCTTGACACTTAATCCTAGGGCGAGTGATGAAAGATTCCCATCCATTATGTGGACCCAGCACAAAAATGATTTTTGTTGTGCATCATAGAGATTCGCGTGCCTAACGGAATTAATTATAATAAGAGTTAATTGAAATACTAAACTAATTACGTTTGGTTTAACTACAGCCCTGTATAAAATTTTACATCATTTGACTGTGAGACAATTGCAAGAAATAATCAAGTGCTGTAGTACTTCTAGGGCATTAACAGATATCTTTTCTTTAGAGCATTTTCAAAAGAACAATCTAGAAACAACATTTATCTCCTATGCTAGGATTTTTTATAATGCACTTATAAGTATGAATTTGTATGCGAAAGAAGAAAATATAAAGAAGGATCGTCTATATGTATTATTTTAAAATTGGCAATAAGAAAAAAAAACGCAGAAAAGTAGTGCATTTGTTGTAAAATAAAAATAAATTTAAAACATTCTGCAATATGATAAAAAATAAAACTAGTAATTGTGTGTGTGTGTGGTTTCACGAAATGTTTCAATTACAATGAAAATATAAATTGTGAATCCCGTGTATTATCTGTCTGTCATTTTGTTTAATGTATTATATATATAATTAAAAGCTATCCTCACTCACCACTGTTTATATTAATCCAGCATCCACTTATTAAGTTTCCCATACCTTTTTGATTTTAAATATTTTATCTTAAATCAAGTCACTGTCTGTGTCTCTCTAGTAAAGATTGTCAAAAACTGAATATGTATATATATATATATATATATATATATATAATACATGCATATATATATATATGTGTGTGTGTGTGACGTGTTTAAAAATGGGTTATTCGGAATTCTCATTTAGAAAAAAAAACTTAAGATTAGAATTTTATGTAAATATTAAGTTATTGCTATTCTTCCCCCCCCCCTCCTCACCTCGCGGGGAATCAAGAGCAGCTACATGACTTCCTACAGCGTCCAAAACATGTTCGACAGATTTAAGGTTCGATAATCAAGCTGGTAACTGCATATGCTGAATTCTTTCCTGCTCAAAATAAGCCTCCATGATATAAGCCTTGTTTTGTCTGTCCTTATCATTCTGTAGCACGAAAACATCACTTATTGCCCCGACAAAACGGCGCACATAAGCGTCCAGGATTTCATCTCGATCAGTGTATTAACATTGGAGGTCTGTACGTCTGTCCAAAGAGATACCACTATAAACAAAAACACTGCCTGATCCGTATGCATCTCTTTCACGAATGTGCGTTTAAGAAAAATGAGTTCCATGTTCTCTCTAAATGAAAATATGCCTACTAACGCTTTCGGAGCTAAACCTGGACCCACCCATAGAAAGAACAACCCTCCATTGATCACGTGATCAGTAGACATGTTGACGTGCCTACTGCAATCATTCCTATCTATGGTGTGACATGAGTGGAATGCAAATGGCTGGTCACCTCGCATAAAAATGACGGTCGTGAAGCCTTCAACACACAGTTGACCTTGATACCAATCTTCTGGGGATTGAAACGAGGGAGATATGAGTTCAGCTGGAGTTGCGGTTCTATTCCTTCATGCTCATAATGACAAATATCAGTCATTGGCCCTCGTGTAAGCACTCGTCCATCCTTGGCTGAACCTCCTGGATGTCGAATCCGTGGTTAGGAATTTTTGCCGCCATATGAATCGTAGACGAAATCACATTCAGCCATCTAGCCACTTCTGCCTTACTTTGTCCTGCCTCTAGTCCCCCAATAGCTCGTCATTGCAGTTCTTCGGTCGAATGATGCCTGGAGGTCATTGTTACAATTTCGCTATACCAGATTTCTAATTTCAGACAGGTAGCAACAATTTCCGCCTTGATCTGAGACATCAATTTTTATGATTCCCGCAAATGACGGATTCCGACTGCATCGTCATTATTTTGCATAATGTAATATCGTTCAGCTCCTTATACCTACAAACATATTGAAATTTCGTTGAGTTTGTCTTGTTTTTGGTCAAGTTATCACTGTTTCAGTTTTTCCTTGATATTTGATAACCAGTATATATATATACGTATATAAACTGCTGTTTGTAAAAAATACAATACCATGAAGGTATCATCAGAGTTAAATGAAATTTAATGCACAAATGACATGTATTAATACAAATAAATGACGAAATTTTCAAAGCAAAAAAAACAATATTAAGTGTCTGAAATCAGTATTTGGTGTAGCCATCACACGCTGCAATAAGTGCTGCTATATCACGTGGCATGGAGCCAAACAAATTTTCAATGTCTGCTTATGGAAGAGAATTCCATATTTCTTGTATGCGCAGCTAAAGTTCGTCTTTTGAAGCTGCAGGACGGGGATCACGAGCAAGACGCCGACCAGCCAAATCCCACACGTGCTCAATAGGCGACACATCCGGTGAATAGCTGGCTAATGAAGAAGTTTATTGTGTTGGGCTGAACAGAAGTCTCGAACAGTCTTCGAAACATGTGGGCGTGCATTATCCTGCTAAAAGATAGCTCCAGGAATGTCTTAAAGGAAGAAAATGACTTCGGGCTGTAGCACTTCACGGACGTACCTGTTGCTATTGAGATAACCCTCAGTTCGAAGTAAATTGGATCTTCCATGATAGGAAATCACATCCCAAACCATAACTACGGGTGTTAGGCCACTATGTCGTTCAATAACGCACTCTGGAAGACAGAGTTCACCGGCATAGCGTCTAACAGGAATGCGGCCTTCATGGTCTCACAAATTGAAGCGTGATTCATCTGGAAAGACAACTTGGGGCTAATCATCTTGCAAGGCTTTGTGCTCATGAGCCCATTGCAGACGCAGCCGTTGATGATTTGCCGTGAGAGAGATCCTGTATAAAGGCACTCTTGCACGCAATCCACGTGCAGAAGACGTCGACGAATTGACGAAACCGACATTAGTACACCTGTAGCAGTAGACCAACATGCTGCAAACTACCTGGAGGAAGATGTACGGTCCTTCTCCACCATGCGGAACAGGTGTCGATCTTCGATCTGCCAGTTTTTTTAGTTGGACGGTGCTTGTCGGTACACTGCTTCCAAACTAACATCACTGTGGAACTGTTCCGCAGCACACGAGTTCCTATCGCGCGATAGTAAAATCCTCCTTCACGGAGGCCGATAATCCTCCCCCGTTCAAACTGCGAAAGTTGTTGGAATTTCTTCTTATTTCGTCGTGGAGACATACTTAGGTCTCACTAAACGTTCGCTACTAACAAATAATATTTAACTATTTTCAACGTCCCGCTACAGCCCTCTATTTATACACTTTCAGCATCAGTTCAAAGGGCGCTGCGCATGCCATGCATCCGCGGTGGCTCTGAAACTTTATTATTTTACGTAACATCCTATAATTGATATTTTCTGCAAAGTTCATTTAATTCTGATAATTCCTTCATGGTGTTAAATTTTTTTACAAAAAAAAAAACAAAAAAAAAACAAAAAAAAGAGTATACATATCATGTGTATATTAATTAAGCCTTTTAGTTATTTAGTTATACGTTGTATAAATCTTCAATTTTGATAGGCTTGAAAAGCAGATTCATAAAAAAGTGTTAGTGTCTAATCAGGTGTATAATAGCTGAATTGAAATTTACTTTTTCACAATTCATTTGATTTTAAAATTTATTTAGAATTGGAACATAAAACTTTCAAAAGCACTTTATTACTTTTGTTTATTTCAATACGCTATGTATGTTTCCAAAATCTAGAGTATCTGATATTAAATTTTAACGAAACATGTTTTATAAAACCCAAATTATGTCGCCATTAACTTTGTGGTGTAATGACAAGGTAAGTTAATTCATTGCACACAAATTAACTCGAGTATTTAATGCCTTATTTCTGTAAGCTCAATGTTTCTGTTGCATAACATGTATTTTATTTCAAGGAAATATGTCCAATGGTAATGGAAAAGAACAACCTAAAAATAAAATGTAATACATGCTTAAATAAATAAAAACATTTCTTTAATTTCATTGAAAACGCTAAAAATAAAATTATTACAAGCAAATGCAAAGTGAATTGCTATCCAGCAATAAAACACACAATTCATAAAAGGCATTAAAACTAAAAAAAAAATCTTTTTTTTAGAAATTTATTTCCATAAATACATTTTGAAATTTTTTTGTAATGTAATAATCGTAAATGTAATTTGTAATAATCGTTCAAATATTTCTCTAGCATTCTATTTGAATATCACTTTTTGTATAAGCCGTATTGAATGTGAAATCCGTCTTTCATCAAAGGTAATATTTCAAGGAAAAATATCTACAAATACTCGATTTAAAACAGGGTTACAATCTTTTTTTTAAAGTTTTCTTGGATGTAATTCCCATCTGGCGCGAACTGTTCATAATTTAATGTTACTTGGAAAAACTCAAAAGTATACTTAGTTCGAAACATGCACATGCATTCTAAATTTCATTTTAATGCAAGGAATGAAAGTATTTTATCAAGCGCGAAACTGCTAGCCAAGTTTTCCGAAATTCACTTAAGGCTGAAGTAGTAATTTGTTAGTAACTTTAAAGAGAGTTTTCGCACATTGGATATTTGGTCACACCAAAGACGCTGGCATTATTTTTGACTGTTCTGTAAAACTGCTCAGTTTTAACATTTCTAGCAGAATAAATGACTTTCTACCAAATATTTCTTTTTCATCTCAGCTGAAAAATATTTTTCCTTTTTTTATTTTGATCGTTATATTGTGAGTTTGCAGTAAGGCTTTCAGTTTTTAGAGTTGGAGTTGTATTGAAAAAAGTCGCTTAGCCCTTTAACCCTTTATCTACCGACGGTACTTATAAGTACCATTCACTTTAAAATTACATAGCATAACCATTTTTGCGAATACTCTGACGATACTTAGCAGGAATATTCTTTGAAATCCTCTCTTCTAAGAAATATGGCAGCAAGGGTTCTATGATGAGTATTTTAGCGGGGAAGGCGAATAGTTTTATAGCTGAAATTGCATTTTCCGCTGACGGCGGTTTCAGCGCATTGCGAAAATTGTTATTTTTGTTCCGAAAAAATAGTTAATGTCAAAAGGTAAGTGTTTTATTCTCTTTATATATTGAAAACATTAGAAAACGATTTAACTATTTATTTTACATAAACAGTGCAATAATAATTTTTGCAGTTGAATATCTTTAATTAATTAATTAGCTCTAACGGGTTTCATTTTCCAAAGTTGAGTATTTTGTTTATGTATATCGCTTAATTTTCAATGTAGTGATTAAAAAAAATATTGACCGAAAAAAAAAAAACTGCAGTAAATCATAATGAGGTAGATAAAGGGTTAATTATCACATCACACTAACGGGAGGACATCGAGCCTCGTCAGATTTAGCGTACATCGTCCCCCTCTACATGATGGATCTTTAGTGACACCAGGTCTCAAACCCGTGACACATCTGTCACGAGTGCGGGACTATCAATTTTTTTAAGAGATAGAGATAGAGACATGCACGTGCCACCTAAAGTCTGCGTACAGACGATCATCTTTCATATTCAAACAAAGATTTGTAATTAAATGAAGACTTTCTGAATCTCAATACAGCTTTTTATTAATTCCTCTAACGTCGTAAATTCACACAAAAATAGTATAAGCTCTCTCTTACCAGGTTATAACATAAAATAATACAAATATTTATAACTTCAAAATGACACAAATCGTGTGCGTCAAAAGTCTGCGTACACTGGAAAAAACATTTACCATGATGGATTGTAATTAAAAGCTAATACTTAAGGTTATTCCATTCTTTCTATAATTTTTCAACATATTTGGCAGGGATTCAACTAGCTAAGTTGTCTTTTCTGTGGTTATATTGTTCCATTCTTCTACTATGATATATTTGAGCGTTTCTTCGGATGTTTTTACGTGCTCCCTTATTATCCAGTCGAGCAAATCCCACAAATGGTGTATTATGTTTATGTATGTCGACAGGGACGGCTTATGGAATTGGTTTGAAACATAGTAGAACAGCCATGGCTTCACAATGTAAGCCATTTGCTTGGTATCGTCGTCCAGCTCTGAAAGTAAAGATCATCACTCACCTTAAGTTTATCGGCCCTTGCCTTGATATTTTACTTCAATAAGTTCAAGTAATCAAATTTGTTCATTTTTGATTCAATAAATTATAGATTACCAACCCAAAAGCTTCCTATGCACCCGCTAACCCTTATGCCTCCGCCTTCTCCATGTTTGATGTTCAAAAAACTGTGCAGGAATTCTTGCAAGTATATTTATGTCCTTTTTGATGCCGAAAATACAAAAATTACTTCCAACTGAGTATATTACATTTTCCCAATATATTTTGTGTCTTACTTAGGTGTTTTTTGGCAAAGTCATTTTCTTACTCTGTTCACTCCAGAGTTGAATGGCTTCTTGAGTGCAACTCGCCCAGGAGAGTCAACCTTTTTCAGTTCTCTTCGAATTGTGATTAAGGTCACATTTTCTGTAATATCTCAGCAACATATTTAGCTATTCCTCCTTTAGCTTCCACTTTAACAACAACCTCGGATTTATATTTACAAAGCTTATAATAAAGCAAGATTCTCTATGTGACACTGTAGAGGGGCAGCGGGATCTTGGACGTTAAAATTTTAGTTTATTTGTAGTTTATGAACACTTTTTGAATCAATGAATGTCTCCTATTATCAGTTTCAGCCAATTGAGTTTAAAAATTTCCCCTTTTTTTTAAAGGTATAAAATGATCTTCCTTTGAGTAAGAAATCGATCATTTTTCTGTTACCTATCTTGGAATCGCACAAGCATTCAAATCTCAAATTCCAAGTAAATCGTTAAAGAAGCTTATAATTACTTAAAAGCAGGACTTGGTGAAATTATCTCATAATAAAAGGTATTTTTTTTAAAAAAAAAAAGAAAAGAAAAGAAAAAGCTTTATTTTTTACGTGTACTTTACTTACAGTACCATACTTTTAATGGAGGTGGTATGCGATTATTTGGCGGTCATTCTTGTTTTTTCATATTAAGGTAGATTTCGTTGTTGTTTGAATAAGGAAATCTTGAAGAGTCCCTGAAAGGTATGTCGATTTTCTGAAGAAAGATTTTAATATTAATTACAGCTTAACACACGTAAGATGATTGTCTTTTCTTTGATATTCGGAGGCAAGTGTGTAGATGAGAGTCGGGTATTATGGAATACCATTTACATTTCTAAAAGTAGCTTTGATGGGTTTCGATAAAAATCTCCAAAATCATCATGGATACATATTATTAACGATTATAAGGGATTATAACTTGTCAAAAGAATTAATACATATTTTGTTGACATAAGAAATGTATTTTAAGGGGAAAATGATAAAAGGAGGATATTATGGAATAGTTGGGTAATATTGAATAAATTGTTCAAACTATTAGATAACTATTTAAGACTTTATAAAAAGTGGTTATTTTTAACTAATACTATAAAAGCTATATTTTTAAGGTATCCGACTACGTTCGGAACCGTGATTTTAAAAAAGCGCATAAATGGATAATTTTCATGATATTTAGTGTCACTTAGATTAGACTACATGTATAAAATTGTTTTAAGGACATTTTGACAATTTTTTTTATTTAAATACAATATTTTGGCAAAAAAGTAGCTTAGAATAATATTTTTTCAAAATGTTCTCCTTTTGTGAAAAATGCTTCTATTATAATAATATTTTGCCTGTATACAGCTCAGACTTCTTTACAGAGGCTCAACTATGATTTTTAAAAAATTCACACTATTTTCAGAGTTACTACCCATTGAAATAACTATCGGCGTTTTTTTCTTAAAATTGCTCCCCTCTGTTGCCGTAAAATATGGATAAACCCCCTTCTAAGTTATATATTTCAAAAATTCTAGTTGCGCCTCTGTACAGAGGTCCGAGCTATATACAGGCAAAATATTATTATAATAGAAGCATTTTTCGCAAAAGGAGAACATTTTGAAAAAATATTATTCTAAGTTAATTTTTTTACAAAATATTGTATTTAAATAATTTATTTTGTCAAAATGTCCTTAAAACAATTGTATACATGTATTCTAATCTAATTGACACTAAATATCATGAAAATTATCCATTTATGCTTTCTTACAAAATCATGGTTCCGAACGTATTCGGATACATTAAAAATACTCAAAAATAATTTCTGTTTCGAGTCTATTTATAAAAGTCATAAATATAATCTTTCTCTGCTCGAGTACAATTAATGTGAACCCGCAGAAAAAAGTTGAAACATTGAATCTGAATTTTCCCTCGTTGGTCTACGGAGAACGTAAAGTTACAGAAGATACATTCAGCATTTTTATTTTCTGGTTCTTAAGTTGATGGCATGAAGTCTATTACAAATGATATATCGGAATGGGTTGATTCATTACTGCACCTAGGGTATTATGGAAAATCTAGTATTCCATAATACCCCGAAACGTCATTTTGGAAAATCAACATATAAACTGAAGGACAAAATATTTCCAGCTAAAAAATGACCACATTGTTGCAAATTACAATTCTTCAAAACTATTGAAAGTCGCAAAACACAATTTCTTCTGTTGTGAGTAATATGGCAACAAAAAATGGTCGATTCTCCCTGCAATGCAGGATGAGAATCTTTCTGCAGTTGTTCAAGGTTTTCCTACGCATCAGCAGCTACACACAGAGCCAAAACCTCGGTATTCCATATTACCCGAGTATTCCATAACACCCAACTTCATCTAAGTATATATCCCGATTAAAACATATATTAAATATGATTAAAATGTCTAATTTTTCTTATTACTATCACTAATTTTATAAGATAATTAATACATCTTCTTGCTTCAAGAAAAATGATTTACAAATCACAATTTTCAATCCTCCAAATAAGGAACTAGTTTCATAGATCCAAGCAACACGTGACGATATTATAGCGAAAGAAAATCATTATCATAATAAATTGTTGTACTTTTGTTAAGATTAAGCAGTAATTAAAATATGATATCTGTAGTAAACATAAAATATGTGCGTGTGATTCTAAAAGAATTATTTGTTTTCATCTTTATCAAGAGAAAAATGTACATTAATACTAAACTACCGCTTATAAACTCATTTCGTTTTTTCATTCAACTCATTTTGTGAGAGATCGAGCGTTTTTCGAATTAACTTTAGAACTTTTAACCGAATCTCTTGGAATATCAAATTCGATTCCAGAAATTTTGCAGACTTTTTACTGTTAATACTTACATTAAGGTATCCGACTACGTTCGGAACCGTGATTTTAAAAAGGTGCATAAATGGATAATTTTCATGATATTTAGTGTCACTTAGATTAGAATACATATATAAAATTGTTTTAAGGACATTGTGATAAAAAAAAAATTATTTAAATGCAATATTTCGGCAAAAAATTAACTTAGAATAACCTTTATTCAAAATGTTCTGCTTTTGTGAAAAATGCTTCTATTATAATAATATTTTGCTCGTATATAGCTCAGTCCTCTGTACAGAGGTTCAACTATGAATTTTGAGAAATTCACATTATTTTCAGAGTTACAAGCAATTGAAATAATTATCGGCGTTTTTTTCTTAAAATTTCTCCCCTCTGTTGTCGTAAAATATGGATAAACCCACTACTAAGTTATATATTTCAAAAATTCTTGTTGAACCTCTATACAGAGATCTGAGATATATACATGCAAAATATTATTATAATAGAAGAATTTTTCGCAAAAGGAGAATATTTTGAAAATGGGTTCATTTTTTGTCAAAATATTGTACTTAAATAATTTTTTTTATTGTAATACTATTCTTAAAACAGTTTTATATACATTTTCTAATCTAAGGGACACTATAAATCATAAATATTATCCATTTATTAGCTTTTGAAAAATCACGGTTCTGAACCTAGTCCGTAGAACCTTAAAATAGTTTTCAATTTTATTTTCCTAAAATGCGAAAGCGTTTTTTTTTATAAAGCCTATTCCACATTCAACAATTAAATTCTATTCCAACAATCCAATCTATTTCTCTCGTTAAAATGAAGGAACAGATCTTATCAACATGAGCTAAAGTGTTCAAACGCGATCTTATCTGAGATTAACGCTCATAACTCACGGGAAACTTAAGCCATGGTTGACTCGACAGGCGATTAAATTAGAGACAAAGAGAAAAGATGGTAATGAAGAATTAAAAATATATGTATTGACCACACATCAGGGAATCGCAAATATAGATTACTGATACTCCACCCATAACCGCGTTGTGATAGTGATATGTTTTGTTTCCACGTTTCATAAAAAATGATCGCAAAAAAAGGCACTGCAATTAAGTGTTGGATTTATGGGAAAAGTGCCAAAAGTGAGGGAGCATGGACTTGAAACCCTCCCTTCTCCCACACCAATTCTCAAACTTTCCTCTGGAATATTCTCCTGTCCCACCCCTTCACGTTATGACCTAATGGTTAGACTTAAAAATAAACCCAGTTTCGTGATGAGTTACTAGAAATAGATTTGAAAGCTAGATTAGGGGATAGATTTTTTTCGCCACACCCTTGATAATGAACATCTTTTCAAGAGCTGGGAAACATTTCTATTTTTCTTTATTGTGGGAAGGTGAAAGAGAACATTCGCGTGATTAATGGTATGTCCGTCAAAACTTTCAAGAGAATTAATTAAAATGGTTAGTGGAAGAGACTTATTTATCAGTTCCAAATATATCATAAAGGTAATAACGTGCTGGTCTCACTCGTTTGTCTTGCGGGAGACATTGTAGAGTTATTTGTCGAAGGAACGGGATGACAGCGATTATATGAATCCTGTGTTATGAGGGGAAAGTTTAGAAGGAGTTAGAAATGCGCAAAATGAATGGCGAATAAAATCATAACTTAGATGCTCCTGAAATAATAGGAAATGCTCTTTTAACGGGTATTTAAGGTATCCGACTACGTTCGGGACGTGGTTTTGAAAAACCAAATAAATTGTTAATTTTTTTTATGTGTATGTGTGTGTAACATCTTTCCTCTCGGTTGCTGGATATTTGTGGGAGTGATTTCGTGAAAAGGGACGGATGTGTGTGAAGTAAGCGCGTGCTACTTAATTTGACCAATGAGAGTGCGTGGCTGTATCTTTTCGCTACCCTCGCATGGGGGTCCAACTCTAGTAGCCATCAAGCACTCGAGCGCTTGACTCTAAATCCGTTAGTTACGATATTGGGGGACATAAGTGCGGCAGAATGCTTATTTGAAAATGGACAAACATTGATTTCGGTGGTCGTATACATTTCTTCGAATCAAAAAGTTAAAAAAAAATAAAATAATTCATGCATTTTGTACTTTTACCATATAACAAAGGTGGTTCTGCTCTTTTAAAAAAATTATCACTCACTTCCACTGATTTTGAGTGGTGATTTTAACTTCAGTTTGCCAAAAGCTGAGCCGCTCATAGTTTTTATGAGTGATGAACTCAAGCTCGAAATGAACACAAATCAAAATGTTTCGACTGCCAACAGAGGTACTGTTATTGACGCTGTTTTTCAATGGTTTTTAAATACTTTGAAATCACAAGTATGTGTGTCATATTTTAGTTATCATAAGTCTATTGTCTCCGCTCTTTCCCAAGTTAAATAAGAATTATTTGATAAAATATTGCATTACTTCTTTTTTAATTAAGTACAATTTTCATTAAAGATATAATTATTTGATATAAAATTATTTCCATTCATAACCGCATTTTTTTTTTCATATTCTTTTCAGGAAAAAAGTTGATATTGCGTATTTATCACGATAATATGTCAGATGTTACACATCATATGCGACTACTGTAAGACTCGTTTATTTATTTATTTTGATATTTAGTATCACTTGAATAGATTATACCTATAAAATTGTTTTAAGAATATAATTACAGGAAAAATTATTTAAAAGTAATTTTTTGGCAAAAAATGAAGAAAGAACGACATAGTTTCAAAACATTCTCTTATGGAAAATGCTTCTATAATAATAGTATTTTGACTAAGTACAGCCAAGCCTTCTATACAGAACCTGAACTAGAATCTATAAAACATATTATTTAGAAGTGGATTTATTCATATTTTAATACATCAGAACAGAGAAATTTTAACAAAGAAAAAAGCATCGGTTATTACTTCAACTGATCATAACTCTGAAAATAATGTTCATTGTTCAAAATTCCTAGTTCTGCCTCTGTAGAGAAGTGTTATCTACATATAGGCAAATTATTAGTATTATAGAAGCATTTTCCATGTAAGAAGAATTTGAAAATATGTCATTTATTTATTTTTTGCCAAAGAATTGCTTTTAAATAATTTTTCTTGTAATATTTTTAAAACAATTTTATATGTTAATAGTTATTTATGTGACACTAAATATAAAAAAAAAATATATTCATTTATATGCATTTTTCAAATTCATGGTTCCGAGCGTAGTCGGATACCTTAAGGTCAGTTAAATTTATTTCAATATACAAATAACAGTCATCGGTTGGATAGCGTAATTATACAATAAACCGCACATAACTAAGTAATATATATTTATCTCGTTTAAATCGATTATCATACTCTATATAATTATATATAAACTATCATAGTTCATATTTATATAGTAAACTATAAAGTACTGGGTATAATATAATTAAGTATATACGGCAACAAGATTATATGTCATGAATTAGCATTAATTTGCCATGAGAGTACCAAAAAATAGTATGCCACATGCATATGTAAGCGAGCTTTTATTACAACGTCACACTAAAAGCAATACGAGGGCTATTGATGACGGACTACGTAATTTTGAACCACGGTCAAGTGATGAGAATGACACCTGTTTGTGTGTGTGCGCGCGTGTTGGTATTTCCTCTCCAAACTACCCCACAAAATCAACGGGATGACTTTGATTCAAGGCGCAAATAACGTGCATCAACCCTTCTGCACAGTGAGTCTTCAGTGGCACTAGGGTTGGAATTCAGGACATGCTGGCCACGAGCTCGTGACCATGACCAATTATCGTGAGCTTCCGCCCATTTTAATAAAACCAAACACTTTTATTATGACACTACCATTATCAAAATTCAACTTAAGTGAAGAGAGCTCTAATTTAATTACTATCTTAAATATCTAAAACAGATTATATTCAATAGTTCAGTCCACCGCAGACAAATCTTCCCAACTTTACTTGTCGGACCCTTTTCCTTGAATCAAGTTAGCTGCAACAATTGTAACTCCATAGATTCAGCATAACTACATTCTCCGACTCCCTACTGCTCGCTTCACTTGACTTTAAATAGTAATTCACATTAGCATAAATCATATGATTCCTCCTCAGAAAACGGTTTTATATAATCATACCTCGTTATCGATAAAAGTTTCCCCAACAGGATTAGTAAGAAAAGCGAATAGAACGCATTACACGCCAGACTGGGGCTGCGTAGCCCAGTAGTCAAGGTATTG
Source organism: Trichonephila inaurata madagascariensis (assembly GCA_019973955.1). Classification (NCBI taxonomy): domain Eukaryota; kingdom Metazoa; phylum Arthropoda; class Arachnida; order Araneae; family Nephilidae; genus Trichonephila; species Trichonephila inaurata. The sequence continues at coordinate 284,376 of BMAV01010905.1, forward strand.
GATCATGGCAGGCATGTCATGAGTTCGAGCCCAGTACCACTAAAGACCCGCTGTGTAGGGAAGTGATGCACGTGAAATCTGTCGAGAGTTGAAACATCCTCCTGTTGGTGTAGTTAGGAGAGGGGGTGCCAGCTCAACACAGGTGTCGTCTACGTCACTTTACCATAGTTCAAAATTACGTGGTCCGTCGCCAATAGCCCTCGTGTAGCTGAACAGTGCGACGTTAAATATTCACTCACTTACACATCAGGCTACCGCGGCCGTATATATGTTTACTATGGGAAAATTTTTGAAAGATGTTATAAAAATTTTACAGTCGAAGTGTTTTTAATATTTTCATTTGTTCTTGAATAAATTAGAAAATAAAAATTACACCGCCCGCAATTGCAACAATTTTCCAAATACAATATAATCTATTTTTGTACGGTCCTTTTTTACGCGATTTGTTTTATGCGACTTTATTTTTGTACAAATTTTTTCATGAGGTACATGAATTTTAACGGCTTTGGCGATACTTTAATGTTTTCTATCAATGTATATACATACACTTCAAGACGCTCTGTACATTGGTTATATACAGTCTCTCGGCAATGCACGTTCAATTGCTTTCTCTCAATGTACAAGTTACACGCACTTGACTGAATACGAAACTTTCAATGACAGTGACATTATCAATAATTTTATAGATAACGAAGACGGACAACAAGGACCGGATGCTTTGAGAGTGGATAAAATACATAAAGGGGAACAAATTGGAAAAGCATTGTCTTTAAAAAAAATACCAATTCCGAAAGAAATTTGAACTCCCAAAAAGAGCTTCGATCATGCATATCTGGTTATCGTGACGTTCACAAGCAACTGACCAACCCACCTTCATAACAAAAATTTATCACTTACTTTATGGTGTCAAAAAATAAATCAATTGAAATTATAGCTTCAAGTGTCGAAAGCGATTTTGAAGTAATTCATCACAGGAAGATGCGTGTTTTTGGATTACGATGAGTAGCAGTGAATTATATATGAGCATTTTGGGTGAAACATTCTCCATGTATACAATGAAATATTAAATGTGTTTTTAAAATGTTTCCGTGGAGAATTTAATTATTTGTTTGGAAGTACTTTCTCATAAATTTCATAAATAATTCACATATTTTTTAAGTGCGACGCCGCATAAAAAGTTTTTTGTAGTCTATCGACAAAGTTGTTAGTTATATGTAAGTATTTCTGAAATTTTTGAATATTTTTTGTGCCGTTTCTTTTTATGAGGTCACTATCTACCGCACAAAAACAGGTTTTGTTGTATGTTCAAAAAACAGATTTCACACACAAAATTTTGCCGCAGCTAATAACATTTGATACACATCTAGTGAAACGTTGCATACATACTTGTATTACTAGCTTATCACTTGCAGAATACTAAAATATTTCAAGTAAAACAATACACAACATTTAAGTTACATTCATACTGAATGCGTTTAGTGTAAAAAAAGTATTTGATTGGAATTAACTTTATAGAAGCAGAGTAGCCACACACAATACAGGCACACTGTATCCACTGTATTTTGCACGCGCGGTAGTTGTGAATCTATCATCGTTCCATTTTAAAAAAATTTAATTATGAAAGTTTTGTATAAAATATTTTTTTACATTCTTATACAAGTCAGGTTTTGATTAGTTTCAACAGTATTAGTTTTTTTTCACTTGTTGCAGTAGTTGCTATATCAGTTACGGATCACTGTTTAATAAAAATAAAAATATATGTATTTTAATATGCTTTCTCTCTTTTAGATACGTATATTAAAATATATACATTTTGAGTTTCATGTAGATGAATTACATATAATAGTATTTCAATCATTAATAATTCAAATTAGTAAACAATTTTGAATGATTATCTTGTATTGAAGAATAGATTAACTCTCCGTAATTCTGTTGGAAGTAACTCTCAAATACTTTTATTTCTTAGATTCGTTTAAATTTTTACATTATAAGAAGCTGAATTAGATACTTAACTTAATAATGTGTTGAGATTTTTTTTATTTATTTTTCATAAATATTTTTTGTTCAGTTTTACTTTTAAATGTTAATAAAAGGTTAAAATATTAATCCCAAAACGTGATGACAAGTGTTCCAATATAAAATCGAAATTAAGCATAGTCATTTCACAGACTATATTCTATTTATTTATGTTGTATCAATTTCTAACCCGATGCATGCTAAAAAGGTTTTCAAAAATGACTATCGAAATGAAATTAATTAGTAAGATAAATAATTTACAATATTTTAACATTGTTTCTCATTGTATGCATCTCATGACTTCAAAAACCAAAGGCATTTTAGTTTTTTTTTTTCTCTATTTTTAAATGAAAAAATCATTTGGTAAGTTGAGCTCTGAATAATAATTTTTTTCCTGAGCATGTTGCAAGGCATTCGCCCATGGTTGATGCCTTACTTCTAAGTTATCTTCGTGACCTAGGGGTGTGGGAGTGAAAGAAGAACCAGGCGTTGCTATAATCTTAATATCTCTTTATTAAGATCTTAATTTAAACACTTTACAAAGATAATATTTATATTTTAACTTAGAGGATCTGAGGTGAAGAAACACACAATACGTTTTACCAAATACGCGCGACCTAATCACTATATTTAACTTTACCGCCTATTCCTAATCTCAGTATATACGCATTTCCTAATATTAATTTGAACGATCCTACCTCTATATCCTACGTAAGCAGTAACACTCTCGAATCCTCAATATCGTTTCTTTATCTCGCGTGGCATGGTATCCACCTTGACTTGGACTCTGGAATATCGGCTTACTTCAGCTGACACGTTTAAACTCAGACTAGCATAATCACTTCCCAAAAGACCACACCGCTTACGCTAAACTACTGCTATTTAAAAGGTTCCTAATTTGTATAATCACGCTTCGCTTCTGGATTTGGTTGGAAAGAATTTGCCTTTGTCGGCCCCAGAGAACCCAAGAGGATAATTAATAGAAAGTGCGATGAGCCCGTCACAATGTTAGTATGACTCATGATCTCTTTTTAATTTCCAATGGGGTTGTGGATTGTATTTATCATTCCAGTCCTTTTATATTCCAAAGGAGGTGATATCACTTTTTAGAGCAGCACCATATAGGTAGAATACCAATTACCGCAATGTAATTTTGATGTTTCCAGTTTCCTACAGAAGGAGACAAAAGAGTTCTGATAATGCGAAATGGAACACATGATTTGAATTTTGCCGTGAGCACCCAAGCCAAACAGACATTCCAGGGAGCTTTAACATGCTGCATAATCATACGACATGAACGCTTTTCTGCATCATGAAAATCCACTGACTTGGCTCAGGGTAGAACCCGCAAACTTGGGCTCCTCTATTATTAATTCACTCTCTCCCTATATATATATATATATTTATAGGGTCTGCAGTAGCCCAGTGATCAAGGTATCGGATTATGGCAGGCATGTCATGCGTTCGAGCCCAGTACCACTAAGACCCGCCATGTAGGGCAGCGATACACGTTAAATCTGTCGAGAGCTGAAACGTCCTCCCATGTGTGTGGTGTAGTAGTTAGGAGAGGGGTGTGCCAGCTCAGGTGTCGTCCACGTCACTTGACCATGGTTCAAAAATATGTGGTCCATCGCCAAAAGCGCTCGTGTAGCTGAACAGTGCGACATTAATATTCACTCACTCATACATATATTTATATATATACATATATTGTTCAAATTTTCAATCGTTAATAGAATACTTTCTATTCGTCCATTCAAGTTTAAATACATTTTTTTTTTAAACTTGTAGTGAATGACACACTTGATGTTTTTAAAATATTAATTCATTAACTAAATTTAAAAAATGAATAAATAGCAACAAAAATAATAGTCCAATAGCATACATATATAAAATAGAAAATCGTTCGTTGTGTTCCTATAGTGCGATGGATAGTGCGTTGGACTTCTAATCTAAATGTCGTGGGTTCGAGTCCTACCTGGAATTGCCTGATGTCAGAGAATGTGATCTTTTTTCCTTTCCTTTTATTAGAATAATTCAATTTATAATTAATGACTGAATAGTAAAAAAAAGAAAGAATATATATATATAGTCCCCAACTCTTTCTCTCTCTACATATATAGAAAGGAAAATGGAAAATCTCTTTCTATTTTGTCACTTAATATTGTGATTCTGTTATATGTATATACATATTTATATTAATTATAAGTATTTAATAAAAAGTAACTAAAATAAAACTTTTTTTTGTTGACCTAAGTAGGAATTAACTTTTTTTTATATTACTTGTTTTATATAAGAATGACTATTCTACTAATTAACTGGAAATATGTATATTTTTCTCCAATCTCTGTCTTGAAAAATCTGTTTGTAATACTTTCTCGGTATGTGCGTCGTGTATAATTCCTAATAACAGTCAAAGAATGATTTTGAAACAGACTTAAAAAGAAATTCCACTAAAAACTGTGAAGACAGTGATTTCAGATTCGATTTAATAATTGCATCCTGATTTTCCATAGTTTTCTGTTAATTTCATAAGCCACGTTCAAGGTGAAATAAGTCAAGATGCGATAGGTTACTGATATTTACTAATAAAAATATTCAAATTCCTCGAAATCTTAGCCTAATTGCTTAGATTTTCATTTTGAAAATTATCAAAGTAATATTTAAAACATTAGAAAAAGTTTGTACCTCTAATTGTTCTTTCAAAAATATATTTTCCTCAGCAGGTTTTTTTCATCTTCAATAAAACTATAGGACTTTAAATTCACAAACCTATACTTTTCTTTCCTTTTGAAAAAATAACAAAAAGTTTTCAAAAGGAAATAATTGAAACATTCTTCAATCACATGTAAACCTCATTCATAGGTGGTAATGTGCAGTTCGAGTCCTGACTTCAAGAAAGAAACTTCTAGTGAAATAATTGGGGGAGGGAGCTGCACGTTAATTGAAACTGAGCATCAAAGCCATTCAATGATATTGATTGGAAATTAAGAAGGTAATGTAATCTCTCAGATGTTATCTACGTTATTTATAACCAAAGAGTTTAAACAACAGGATTCATCACCAACTGCTCCAACACAAAGTCTAAAGCAGGGGTTCTTAACCCAGTGCCCGCGGGCGCCAATGTGCCCTCAAAGCTATTTTTGTTACCCCGTGACTGTCCACTATATTGTTACGTTGATCGGGGTTCGAAGATTTTATGCAATCAGTCACAAATTACGAAACAGTTCTTTAACCCTTTATCGACCGACGGTACTTACAAGTACCACTCAGTTTAAAATAACATAGAATAACCAATTTTACTAATATTCTGACAATACTTAGCAGGAATATTTTTCGAAATCCA
>BMAV01010905.1:310423-333551 GCA_019973955.1 Trichonephila inaurata madagascariensis
CAATGCACATTGTGCTATTCACTACCCACAGTACTCACTTATCAGTTATCACAATTTATGGTTATTTATATTATTTCAAAATAATTTCATTTTGAGTCTTAAGTTGTCTAACCAAAATTGAATCTTTTTCATTGTTTCGAAATTTCTCAACCCCTTTGCAGCGATATTAAATTTTGAAATTATTATTCTTTATTTTTCTTTTAATCTCTACACCATAGAAAATCTTTTTCACACATATAGGTAGGTTCCGATTAATAATAACTTTTTTCTTCATATAACGGTGATCTCCCCTAATATATATGTTTTTAAATACATCGAATATTCAATTATTATTGCATAAGTATTTGTTTATGCGTTTACTTGCTGACACACTTTACTCTTCAGTAATCAATGAAGATTTATGCTTATTACTTTAGTAGAATAATTTTAAGAAAGCTATTCAAAAGGTTCTGTATTTTTGCTTTATTTTTTCTATTTTGTATGTAAAGGGATTTAATCAAAATTGAGCCCTAATATCATTTTCAGGATGCTAGCCCTATGAGTTGTACCTCTCAAATAATCTCTAGTTATAATTGTCAGCAAAATGGGTACCAAACATCGGAGAGTATCCAGTCGTATTTCAGATACAACGCACGGATACATTTGATTGCCAATGGGAGTGACTGATTAGGATCTTCGGTTATTCAATACGTTGAGTAATGCAACAGAGAATCAACGATTGATTGAACAATAAATTTAAAGGAAATATATATATATCCGTAGATATATAAAACGACTGGAAGGAGAACAGGTTATGAAGCGTCTAGTACAAGCAAATAACTGTAAAAGACTCCAAATATAAGGATTTTACATATTTCTATAAAGAAAAGAAGTTGGATCTTCTCATGGTCTGAAAATGGTAATGATGACCTTATTCTAAAAATGAACGAAAGAAATACTAAGCAGCTGTGAGTGGATCAAGTCTCGAAAAACATTATTTCTTGATTGATTGATTGATTATAAACGTCACACTTTGAAGCCACACAGGAGCTATTTACGATGAAATTCATAATTTTAAACCACGGTCAAGTGATGAGGAGGACACCTGAGCTGGTACCTCATTCTTGAAACTTCCACACCATGCATGTGTGCAAACTTGCACACCCTTCTTGAATTAGAGTACATCCTCCGTGATTGGATTGCTGACAGAAGAAAAAAATCAATGATTGCTCCCAGGGCTGATAATCAAGCATTCATCGACTTTGATTAGATAACAATTAGACTCGAATCTCCAAAAGAATTCACAGCATCCCAGCTATCGATGAATGGCTTCTTTCAGCGATCTAACTAAAATGAGCTTTGTCACGTTATTTCTAAAGACCATGAAATAGGTGAATTTGTATTAATGTAACTCTTTTTTACATGAATAAATAAATATGAATTTTAAATATGAATAAACGTAAATTATTGTGCACGAAAGAAGAAACATACCCTGAAAATAAGACCTTGTGTGTCTTGTGTTGGAAAAAGTAACCTTGTTATGTTTTATTTGGGGAGAAAGGTGGCATTATTTTTTAAAGAGAATTGCATAAGTTGTTTATGATGCAATGCAAAATTTCCAACATTAAAAAATATATATTAACACTGAAATAAAATATATATTCCTTTTAGACTGACTAGACCGGGGAAGACAGTGACTGAGATGGGCTGATTCGGTGGTGTAATCTGATTTTCTTGCAAGTAATGAAATGAGCTGGAGATCAAAGATCAATCAGAAGTTGTTATGGATAAATATTCAGAGGAAGGCACAAGCTCATAACTGAATTGTTTAGTCGTTTATGATGATGATAGTAAAAAATATTTTTTTTTTCCACAGGACATAATTTTTGATCTGGGACATTTTCTGATAATTGGTGTTCTAAGTACAATGTATTAAAATTCTTTGTTGTTGAAAATCAGCATAAGTCATTAAACTGAATATTATGGGCATCATCAGACACATTAAATTTTTTTTTTTACTTGTGTAAGCTCTTTAATGAATTTTAAAGAGAATTTTCGACACTGATATAAAATACTTGTATATTTAATCATTCATACATTTACTATTTTTAATTGTTTAAATAAAAATATATAGTCAATGCTTAGTGCCATCATATTAAACATACAAGTGTTTTGACACATTATTGAACGCATTATTATAAATCAAATATGGATATATCAGAAAATTATATTACCTGCCCTTTTTAATGTTCAAAGGATTTCATATGCATTTTATATATATACATATATATGTGTGTCAGAGAGAGAGAGTTTTATTAACGTCGCATTATATATATATAAGGCAACATGACGACCATTCGTGACGGTTCTCATAATTCTGAACCTCGGGCAAGTGACGAGGGCGACGACACCTGAGCTAGCACTCCCCTTTCCTAACTTTCACCTCAGACCAACGGGAGAATGTTTGAGCCTTGATAGATTTAATGTGCAGTGGCACCCTCTACATGGTGGGTCTATAGCGGTACTACTCTCGAACTCGTGACACACCAGCTACGATTCCATGACCTTGACCACTAGGCTACCATGGCCACATTACACCTCTGTAAAAGGTGCCATCGATAGGTTACTGTCAATAGTATGCTGTCTTTAGTTCGGCACATCTCATGGTTAATGAGGGCATCTGGATACAGTGAATCGGGACTCTTGTCGTATAGTTTCCTTACACAGTTGCTGAACCATTCTGCCCATTGTCCAGTGTAAATCTCTTTTCATCTATGTGACAATGCCAGACAAAAAAACTGCATTGTTAGTGAAAAGATGTAAAAGTACTCAAATAATTTGTTTGTGTGTGATATTTATGTTCTATATAGTGTGAAGATGTTTTTAAAATAATATAAACTTATGGGATTAATTTTTATTCACACAGACACAGTTGCATGTAATGAGACATCTAATTATTCTGATATGTTTTGAAACTGAAAAATGCAATATTTAATTAAAACTTGGACAGAGAGATATTTGCACATAGATGCGGTAATTAGTAATAAATTTTACGCAGCTGCAGTCATCTTGCATGCCTGTTAATGTGATTACATTAAAAGAAGAAAAAATATTTTGAGATACTTCTCAAGCTGCAGCAATCAAGACAACGAGAGCAAAATTAACTTTTGAATGTAATTGTGGCCACTTTTAAGGTAACAAACCCTGAAAATTCTTCTTTGCTGTTTAATTTTAGTAGTCGGGTTCTTTGCAGCAATTTTAACATCTTTTATATGTCATTTGGCCTCCATAAGTCCAGTGGCTGAGTGGTAGTTCATCGCTCTTCCACACCACTGGTCCGAAGTTCAAACACCAGACTGGGCAAGATAGACTCAGCCTTTCATCCCGTTCAATGGGTTGATAAATGAGTACCAAGCTTGCTTGGGAACTGAACACTGGGGGTTTCCCGACAAACTGACCACTTGACCGGAGCATCTGCTCATGCACCTCAGAGCTCAAAGTCACGTATACTGAGATGGTCATCATGGGCTGTTGCCCCACTGAGTTAAATTATATGCGAACAACTTTCAATGGAATTAAGATCAAGTCTACTTCCCTGTCAGGGCCAATCTTTAATGTCAAAATCTTTCAGATAGGCCTTCATCTAAATAGGGTTAAAACTATTTTTGTAATACCATTTGCATTGTGGAGATAAAAATAAAGCATTAAAATCATATATAAAAGTAAATTAGATCCTACTTATACCAATTTTGCCATATAATAAAGTGCTTTGTCTTGTTAAAAAGTTTATTATTTCCTGCGTGTGTAAACTGATGCATTTACAATTCAGTAACAAATTTCAAGTGCCTAAGCTTTTTGCTGGTATGCTTTTCTTGACTATTTGGCTCGCTTGGAATTTCGCAGAGGGAGATATGCAAGCTTAATGTTTCCATCTCCTAATATACTGCTTGCCATCCAAACCATGGAGGTAAAATTTTGATTCATATGATAAAATGACTATATCCGACTGAGCCCTTGCCCTTGGACTGTATCAGGCAGATCAAATTCCTTTCATCTTCATTTTCTGTATAAGTAAAAGCTATAAGTATCAAACTACTAACAATGAGCTATCAGTGAGATCTATTCCATCAACTCGGATTTTTTCCAGCCAAATTGGCATTTCGAGGTAGAATATCTCCACTCCGCAAGTGAACGTCACTACAAATAGAATATAAATAGTCAGCAATAGAGAATAGATTTATTTGGACAAAATAGCCATGCTAGTATTGTCTGAATTTGTAGTCTTTTATTCTTGAATTGGAGTTTGTAATTATAGTCGCTTATTCCAAAATTATCGTCCGTAATTATAGCCGTTAGGCTATTAGAATATATCAGATTTCTCAGGGTCGAGGTTTTGAGGTTGCATCGCACTAAAGATATTATTTATTACTAGTTTGTCTTGTATATATATCGCGTAATTAAGTTTAACGTTGGATTAATCAAAATGAATACATATTAAATATTATTGTTGACTAAATGGTGCCTCAATCACTACTGCTTTCGAATCCCCCTCCCCCCACCGAGTATCTGGTTAATGGGAGTGACTTCCACCTCAACCAACAGGAAGTGTAGGTACTGCTACAAAGCTTTTTCTTGGTATGGTAAGTATGCACACCCCATTTTGTAAGTCATTTTTTAACAGATATTAACACAGCAGTCATAAAAAATTCAAAAATTTTAACTTAGGAGTTCTTACAAGGCGATTAAGGAGAATCATTTCAGAAACCTATCTTCAGACGTTATAGTTTTTCTTTTTTGGCCAGATCCGATTCTTCTTGTGACATCATTAGCTTTACACTTTAACTCAATCGCTCTCAAAACTGTCCACTAATGTCATCTTTTTTTTTTTTTTTTTTTTTTTTTTTTTTGGCAATCATGCTTGCTGAAAACTCCTGTTCAGATAAAGCAACTATCACACTTGTTTATTCGAGTTGACAACAGAACATACGAAGCACTGCGTTCCTCGCATAAAAAAAATCCCGACAATTAATCGTTCTCCCCTTTTGGAGTTCTATTTATAGAAACTGGATGATGCATTACTTTGCAAACGCAAAATAATGCAATAGTCATGTGCGATGTGACATGCGATGATCTCAAATCTTTCTTTTCAACAAATAAATTAATTTCGTGTAAACAAAATAATAGCTCAAAATGGAGAGAAAAAAAACGTTTAGTTTTGCAGGTTACAGTTTTTTTGTCTGTCACTGTATAAATCCTCATTTGTCGCTTTCCTTTGCGTTCACTACGTAAAACTCGGTTCCTTTGGAAGGCTTTCCAAGCTCATGACCCAACAATTTGCCAATTCTAAGCTTTTGGGCATCATTCATCAAACTAAGCCTCTCCTCAAATCTGCCCAATATTCCACTTGATAGTGTCCTGATGGTTTCTTATGAACACACGTTACATGTACTATCACTCTTTCAGTTGCAGTGTTTGACTTCCTATGCGTTTACTAATGTATTTGTGTGGCTATTTTACTTCGTCCTGTACTGTATTGCTACTTTTTGCTTATTGTTTTGTTAGTAATTTAGTAAAATATTATATATAGTTACCAAATATATATTTATATATATATATATATGTGTGTGTGTTTCACCTGCAAAAATTAATTGAACTTTTTGTAAATCCAATTGAGAGCTACGGGGAGTACTGTTTTGTTTGGGCAAATCTTTATTTAATTATTACTTGAATAATACGTTTAAATCTCCAGTACTGAGTGAAAAGTATAAACGCTTATAAAAGTAATGTTATTCTTTTTAAACTTCAAAAATATTTTTAATTTTTTTAAATGTTAACCGAGAAATATTTTTGAAAAATTGCAACCTTATATGGTAACTGGCAATTTAAAACCAAATAATTTCAAAAGCATTTCTAAAAATAACTTTTATCTGAAAACTGAATTCAATCTTTGAAATAGAATAACCAGGAAGAGAGTTAACATCTATGTAAAATAAGCTTCTCAAACACTGAAAATTAAAATTCGAAAAATGATACGTTCTTCAAATTCTTGAAATGCAGGTTTAAGGATGTAAAAATAAAATGCCCTTGGAATAAAACAAATTTTTCTGAAATTCAAAGAATTGGGAAAAATCTTCAATTTCTGCCTAAGTTTTATTTTTGTTTGATCAATCTCTTTTGGCTAAAAAGAAATTTAATATATACATCTCGTTTTTCCTTAACATAAATTCTGAGAAATTTAATGTAAGAATTTGGTAGAAACAATAAAAAAGCATTAATTTTCTATAAAATAAAATGTAATTTCTTTGTATATATGTTTTACTTTAAAATAATTATAAGTAAATAATTAAGAATATCAATAATGATTTGAATTATTCTCGTTTAATATAGTTAATCTCCAGATTTCCTCGGGATGTCTTAGAATATTAACTAAAAATAGTAATCTCTTCCTCAAAAAATCCAAAATTTAATTAATCGCAAATGCAAGTAATTTCAGTGTCATATTTCTTTGTTTTAATTTTTTTTTTACTTGTTTTTAATCTGGATCTTAAAAAGCCTTCTTGGTGGAGAAGTTTCATGTAATTTCCTTTTTTTTAAATAACTATTAGTTCACTCTCTCCCTATACATATATGTTTATTTATTTATATATATATGTATCTCTTTTTCAAATTTTCACTCGCTAAAAAAATGCTTTCTTTTCATCCATTCAAGTTCAAATACATTTTATTTAAACTTGTAGTGGGTAACACTTGATGTTAATACTTCATTAATGAAATTTTATTAATGAATAGAAACAAAAATAATAGTCCAACACCATATATAAAAAGGAAACCTCTTCCTTTTGTCCCAGTAGTGCTATGGATAGAGTGTTGACCTTCTAATCCAAAGGTTGTGGGTTCGTGTCCCACCTTGGATGGCCTTGTTTCTGAGAGCGTGATTACTCTCTTTACTATACTATTTTATTAGAATAATTAAATGTATTTATTTTTTAGTAATAAGCAAACAAAAATAGTCCAACACCCTATATAGAAAAAAAATGGAAAATTACAAGGAAAATCGTTATCCATTTTGTCTCTTAATATTTTGATTCTGTCATATGTATATACATATTTATGTTAATTGCAACTATTTAATAAAAAGTAACTAAAATAAAAATTTTCTTTGTCGACCGAAGCAGGAATTGACTTAAAGAAATTTTTTTATATTACTTATTACACATTTAAAGACAAAATGAAAACAATATCAAAAGCCAATGATAGAACATGTGTTATTTATTGGAAAACTTCCATCCCCCATTTTTAAATAAGGTTCAGTAGATGAGACTAAATAGATTTGTTAATCTATTGATGGATCAATTATGTAATACGTATTCAAAACAGTTGTTTATATAATTAGAACAAGAATTGAAGTTGTGGAAATAGGGAAATTTGTCTCTGAAAAATTAATTGAAATGAAAATTGCCATCCAAGAAATATTTTGAAAGCTTTGTATATTTAAGAGTCAGTTTTGTGTAATTGAAAAAATTTTTAAAACAAAAAAATTCGAGAAACTTCAGATTTGTTTCAGATTATATTTTCTCATGATTTTTCTGCGTTCGAGCTCAGAATACTAAGCAAATATTTAAGTAATAGCACTTTTGAAGTAAGTACCACAATTTAAGCATCTAAAATAAAGAAAATCTTTTAAAGTACTTAAAAATTTAGAAGTATGACTGAAATTCCAGTTTTAATGAAAAAATATTTAGTGACTTTTGAAACGCGTAGCCAGCATTTAATGTATCTTATTGGAAAAGAATTAGTTCCGACTGCATTTAATAATAACTCGAAATGTTTCACTCGCTTCACACGAAAAACAATGTTTGAATTCATGAAATTCAAACATTTTATCTTTACTCCCAGAAGAAAAATAGTTTAAAAAAACCAGAGTTTTGCATAAAATTCTTGGAATTGTATTCTCGAGAATTTCTTATTTTCAGTAAAACAATAGAATATATTCTTGCGAATTACATATTTTCTACTACTTTAAATGTAGGTTATATAAACCTTATTTAAAATATTTCTCATTACACAATTCAAAATTTAAAAAAAGAAAAAAGTTAGAAGAGGTTAGGCATAAATAATATTTTTTTTTCATAAAAAGCACAGAAGATACTTTAAATTTTTTTTTTGCTTCCTATGTAGTAATTAAAGTTTTTAAAAAAATTACTCTACATTCCGGAGTATAATATATAGTATATATAACACGCACCTATATACTTTCAGCTGCAATTTCTAATTCCCCTCAGGGAGCTCACCATCTTTAGGTGGGTATGGGTGTCACAATCCCGAGGTACCCTAGTGATCTTTTCCTTTTCCCAAGGGGTTTACTATCTTTGGTAAACACGGGTATCACGACCCCAGGATACCCCAGTGATCCTTCTCTATCTTTGACCCTCCATCTTGTCATCCAATTTCTCCTTTTCTTCTTTTCCCGTCCAGACCACAGACCTATGAATGTTTGGCGCATTATAGCCAAAACTGGCTCTTGCGCCATAAAACACCAAACTCACTCACTCACGCAATTTCTAATTTTTAGGTGTATTTTCCGTATAAAACGCAGCCTTTTTTTTTTTTATAAAAATCTTGAAATGAAATGTGCAATGCTCTTATCTTTTGACAAAAGTTACTCACGTAAAAGCCGCAGGTTACGAAGTGTCTCATTTCGCCAAACTGATCTTCTGCTTAGAGGGCAGTACAATAGTAAAACCCATGATTATTTTTAAGAGAAGAGACAGATGTAAATACCATGCTTTCCAAAAGGTGTTTCCATTCATATACAAGAGAAGGATGGATGGACTAAAACGGTGTAAAACTGTGAATCACCATTATTTCAACCTTTTGACGTGTACTTCAACAAACCATTCAAGGCAAATTTAAAACTATAATGAGATATGTGGTTAACAGAAAATGAAAAAAAAAAACCCTTTGCAAAAGAGACCAAATGCATTCATTGAAATCACAATTTTTACATGCTTATCTTTTCTTTATCATCGAAGTTATCATTTTTATACCCGGTATATAATGCGCACGTGTGAATTTTAATCTCACATTTTGTGTTAAAAGTGCGCGTTATTAGCCAGATTTTACAATATGATTTATTTTAAATATATAAATAAAGTAACAGAATGTTCAATGATTTTGATGTATTACTAAAAAATAAATAAGATCACATAAAAGAATAACCAAGATGATTAAAATTGTTGATACACTATTTAAAAAGTCATGCCCAGGTGGAAAAAATATTGCAAAATCTTATTATTTTCTTGTAAAGATGGGCTACCCGTGAAGTCTATCCTCTTTAACTCTAGTTTTTACTATCCAGCCAAATTGGTACTTTAATCTAGAACAATTCAACGCTGCAAATGAACGTCAGAGCTAAATAGAGTATAAACAGTCAATGTGTGTGTGTGTGTGAGAAAGAAGATAGTTTTTATCGGACAACATTGCCACGCACCGGAATTATAATCGCTTATTCCTGAATTGGGAGTCCGGAATTATAGTTGCTTAGACATTCAAATGTATTATGACCAGGATGACCATTTGTCTGACCATTCACGATGAAAAAAGTTCTATTTAAGTTATTTTCATTACTCAAAGAATTTGTATAAAATTACAAAAAAAAAAATTGGAAGTATAATGATTTAACTTCAGATAGATTTAAACATGATATCATGTTTTTTGCATTAAAAAAGAAGTCTAAAACTAAGCAAAGCATTGACAAATTTTTAGAAAACAAATATTAAGGTATCTATATTATTTTCGTTATGTATATTCTGTTAATGAGAACCTGGTCGTCTTTAAATTTTAAAAATGATCGGCTGACATCATTTGCAAATTTAATGCTCTTGAAAACATTGAAAACATAAGCAGAGTAAATATAACACAGAAGTCTGAGCTGAAACATACGAGAGCCGTGGTAGCCTAGTGTTATGATCACGAACACGCAGTTAGTAATTATGTTTAGTTAGTTGTTTTGTTTTAGTTTTAAAGTTACTCCTAATTTACTTTTCTTTTTCTTTTGAATTCGATCCTTAGTGTCACTGAAATCCCGACGTATAGAGAAACTGATGCACGTTAAATCTTTCGTGGCTCAAAGTCCTCGCGTTGGTGAGGTGTGAAAGTTAGGAGAGAGGGGTGCCAGCTCAAGTGTCATACTTGCCAGTGGTTCAAAATTACAAGATCCATCACCAATATCCTCGTTTTGTTTTATAAAGCGGTGTTAATACGCACTCTCACAGAAACGTATGAAATTTTAAAATCTTAAAAAACTGGTGGTGACTTTTGAAAAATATTCAAAACCCTTTCAACCACTTAGAAAATTAAAAATTTTATTAAATATTGAAAGTTTGTGTGTTTGGTGCAGAGAGAGATTTACAAGTAGTAGTAGCACACGAGTAGTTACATACAGTCGGACCTCTATATAACGAAGTCACTAAATCTAGGAAAAAAGTTCGTTATATGGAAAATTCGTTATATAGAGGTTCATCTTTTAATATACTTTATAAACCACATAAAACAAATTTGAAATTCCCAAACACTATAATTATTCACACTTTTTTTTTAAATTAATATATATTTATTTTATATATCTTACCCATGAAGAAAAACGGCAAGGAAAACAAGAAAAAAGAATGTCGAAGAATACACTGTATTTTCAATATTAAGAAAATAATTTTATATTAAAATTAATGAATTTTAAGGACATTTTCTAATTTAAAGCATACAAGTAATATTAAACATACATTATTTTATAACTAGAACACGGGGACACGGGACAACTCCGCTTAGTGTGAATGGGTATATCGAAGATGTTTCTAGTGTGAAATGGACAATGGGGTTAAAGGTTTCACTCTTTGGATGAAACGTTCAGAACTCTATTGTTCTCGGCGAGTTAGGATCTAATAAAATTAGTTCAAGATTTATGACCTCCAAAAAATGTATTAAAGAGAGAATAACTTGAAATGCTCAGAAATACTTTAAAAATAGGGAGAAAAAAAAATGAATCACAAAAGAAAAAGTTCGCTGTATAGAAAATGCACTTCGCTATAGACAGGCTATTTTACGAAGAAAATCGTGAAAAGCTCAAGGTTCTAAGAAAAACGCTATATAGAAAAATTCGCAATACAGAGTTTCGACTGTATATATATATATATATATAAACAAGCATATTGGAATAGGTTTTATACCGAAATTACATCATTTTCATTCATCACTCATGAAACTAGTTTTATGTTTATGTTTCGTTTCAGAGTTAAGTATAAAACTAAATTTACCCATGACATATTTGTTTTTTTAAAATTGAATGTTCATTAAAATAAGCATTAATGAAGTTTGCTAAAATAAACATTAATATTATAATAAAAAAAGTTTAATTTTAAATTACTTTATGCTTATTTCAATAATCCTTATTTTA
The DNA here is from genome assembly GCA_019973955.1 of Trichonephila inaurata madagascariensis. Taxonomy (NCBI): domain Eukaryota; kingdom Metazoa; phylum Arthropoda; class Arachnida; order Araneae; family Nephilidae; genus Trichonephila; species Trichonephila inaurata. The sequence continues at coordinate 321,852 of BMAV01010905.1, forward strand.
TCTTTACTTTGATATCTAGTATAAGCAGCTTTTTTTATAAGAAGTTTCATAAACATGAGTAAAATGTGTATAATGTTTGTTAGAATTATAGTGAAAAAAATTAAAATTTTAGAATATTTATCTTTTTGTGTTGTTAATTACATTAGATTGTTCAAATTTTTGTTGAACATTGTAATGCAATTTAATCGTGTTCGACAGGATTCATTTGCTATTATTAAACCACAAACACATTGAAATTTTGAAAAACATCATAAGGTATCCGAATACCTTTTGAATGAGCAAATTTGTTCAAAATGCATACATTTTTTAATTTTATTGAATAGAGCTATCTTTCGGCTTTACAAAACGTACTTTTTTTTTCTACGTTATCTAGAGGTCAAATTACAGTCAATTTTGTAAAATTAGAAAAACCGAAAAGTAGGTCTTTAATGTACCACAAGTGGACAATTAAACTGTTCAAGATTTATCATAGCCAATTTAATAACTCAAAATATTATAAATGTACAGTAGAACCTGTTTTTGTGCGGTCTTTTTTTATGCGATTTGTTTTGAGTGATTTTATTTTTGTGCGATTTTTTTATGTGCGATCTTTTTTTATGCGGTGTATGAATTTCAATGTATTTGGGGAGCCACTATAATGTTTTATATATATTTACTAGTTGTGTAATGGAGAATGTTGGGACCCCTTCCCCCGTGAAAGTCAGGTTTCGTCTTTAAAATTTCATAAATTGGGTAAATACGTATTTTGCATAAGTCAGGTCTTGGACCTCTAGAGTCCTACCCCCCGTGATGCGATGGTGTACGTTACGCCACTGAAATGTAGAAACTTCAAGACGTTCTGTTCATTTGTTATAAACCGTCTCCCGACATTGCGCATTCAGTTGTTTTCTCTCAATGCCAGCAGCCCGCCCTTGATTGAAAACGAAACTTTCATTGACAGTGGCATTATCAATAATTTGATGGATTATGAAGACGGACAAGAAAAACCGGATTCTTTGAGAGCGGATAAAAATATGCAGGGATTTAGCTTTCCAACAAATTGGAAAAGCATTTTCTTAAAATAGATACCAATTTCGAAAATAGTATAAAATTCCAAAAAGGGCTTCAATCATGTATATCTAGTTATTGTGACATTTACAAACAACTGTGTGCGTGTGAAAACCCGACCTTTGTCACAAAAACTTATCTCTTACTTTATGTTGCCTAAAAATAAATCAATTGAAATTGTAACTTCAAGTGACGAAAGCGATTTTGAACTTATTCATTACAGGGCTTTGAATTACGATGAGTGGCAATGAATTATGTATGTGCATTTTGAAAATTTATCCGTGTATACAATGAGAAACTATATGTTTTTAAAATGTTTCCATGTGTAATATTTTTAATTATTTATTTTGTTATGGAAGTATTCTTAGATAAATTTCGTAAATAATTCGCATATTTTATAAATGCGACTTTTTTTATTTGGTTCCTATCCACCGCATAAAATAAGATTTTTGTAGTATTTCCACAAATTAGTTTGTTATATGTAAAAATTTATGAAATTTTTGAATATTTTTTTGTGCGTTTATTTTCATGCGGTCCCTATCTACCGCAAGAAAACAGGTTCAACTGTATTTCAATAAAACATTTTTAACTCAATACTTATGTTATTTTCTCGAAAATCTACTAAAATATTTCTTAATGTGTGAATATTTTTTGTGAGTTATGGCTCGTAATATAAATAATGGTCTTATAAGAAATGCCACATTTCTTATAATATTTACTCGATCAGCTTTACAACTTTTACATTTTAATAAAACATCAGAATTTTAGTACATTTTATAGATAATTGCATCTAATCTGTTTTAGTAATACTTTTACTGATATAAGTTTATCACTTTTTTCTCTAATTGCTTTGAAATTTTTCACTTACAAATGTGATTTTTTGTAAAATTTAGTTATTATTTTTTTTTTTAATATTGTTAGTTAAATATTATTATTTACTGGTATTGATTCCTAAAAAAACGTTTATAATGTTTTAGTGTGCTGTTTTTTAAAAAATTACTTCGAACGTGTTCGGATACCTTAACAGTAATTAAAACTCTTACCGTCCACATAAATTATGGTCAAACAAAGAATCATCAGGAACGCGACGCTATATTTTGAAAGAATTTCATTCTTTGTGACACCATTGTTATTTTAGGAGAGAGAGAGATTTACTCTTGTTTCCTATGTAAAAGAAACAATAGATTATGAAAGCCATAAACATCTGAATCCGATATAAGAGCTATATATATATATATAAAACACTCTATTACTATAAGTTGTTTGTGCTTCTATAGTATATATTTTCAAGTATTTCTTATTCCTCACGTCCAAATATTAATCAATTTCAGAGTGAAAAATATTGACTCTTAAATCTTTTTTTTTCCCAATTTTTTTCAGAAAAAATTTATTTTAACTTGACAGATGTCTCTGTACTTTCATTATATTATGAGTCCAGTAGATTTATTTTGGAATTCTCAGAAGTTAAATTGAAAAGAATCCATGCTGTGCTTCTTCATCTGATGCGTGTACGGATCAGGTTGCCAATAGCACCTGGTACTTTTCCATTTGAAATAAAATGTTTCTTTTTTTTCCCCAATCTTTTTTTTTCTGGACAGCAGCATTTCGTGTCGACAGGAGCAGGGATCAGACAGTTAATATTTGTTTTCCCGGTTTTAGCAAATAAGGCGAGAATTGCCGTGTGTGTCATGGAAAAAAAAGGGAGGATTTTTTTTCCTGGGAGAGTTTTCACTGTATGAAATCTTTTAAAATGCTCTGAAATACCGTGAGAAGTAGAAAGCTGAGACTTTCCCTCGACGTGAGATCATTTATATCTTATCGCGTTTCTCCTGTCTTTTCATCAAGACAATTGACTGCTACGTCAAATAAAATCCAGAGTTTCTTCGGCTTAGGATGAAACTGAGTTTAATGGAAGAATTTGATATACACTCGAATCTATAGTGAAGAGATTAAAATTGTTTTTAAAATCTACGTGTCAATTCACGATCGCAATAAAGCTTTATTTAATTTATTGTGTAAGTTCCACTTCTGACAGATATTTCTAGACTTAATAAAATCAAATACCAGTTAAAAGGATATAGTAGGATATATGCAAATTTTTTAACTTAATGTTTAACAAAATTTTTTGGTTATCCTCTCTTTATATGTATTATGTAAAACAGATTTTGTGCTCAAATTACCATAAAAAGCTAATCATTTAATTTTTAACCTTTTATATGCCGATGGTACTTATAAGTACCACTCAATTTAAAATTACATAGAATAACCATTTTTACGAATACTCTGACGATACTTGGCAAAAATATTCTTTTAAATCTACTCCTCCTAGATATATGGCAATACAGGTTCTATGACGGGTATTTTAGCGGGGAAGGCGAATAGTTTTAAAACATATGTTCCGTTTTCAGCTGACATTTGGATCGGCTTGCGATGATTGTCATTTTTGTTCCGAAAAAGTAGTAATGTCAAGAGGTAATTGTCTTAGTAATTTTTTGTATGATAATGAAGACTTTAGAAAATGTTTTGAATATTTAAAGTGAACAGTGTATTTAATTAATTTTACAGTTGAATAACTTTGTGGCACTTTAAGTACCGACAGTCACTGGATGTTACAGCACGAACTTAGTTTGTTTTTTTTTTCGTCTGTGTGGCTTATTGCTGTTTATTGTTGTGTTGTAGAGTCATCACTATAGTGCAATAGACATGCTTTTTTCGGCATTTCTTCTTAGCTTAACTTATTTATTTTGCCTTTTTTTATTGCTTTATTTTAACGTTTTCAAAAAATTGTGATCTTTGAAACTGAGTTTTTGTTTTGTCACACAATTAAATAAAACATCTATTTTTTTTTATTTCAAAAAATAACAACATTTTTATTTCATTGTGTGTAACTGAAATTTAACAGTAGTTGGAGATTTTTAAGGGGCTGTTATTATTATTGTTTCCTTTTCTTAGAATGTCTGGAAAAAAGAAGTTCAGTCTTCAAGAGGATTTGGATTTATTACAGAACCTACCATCTGAAATCAGTGATTACTAACAGAAGATTTTTCGGATGAAGAATTCCTAGGAAATAATCTGCTGGGCTTCGTTAGATTCTTAAGACGAAGATTAAGAGACTAAACAAGACTCAAGATGTAGTAGATCATGTTAAGAAAATACAGCATTTCCAACCCCAGGATGCTGTGCTTTAAAAACCATTCAATCGAAACCTTACTCAAAATGCACAACGTGTAATGAATTTTTATGTATTAATGAAGAAAAACTTTCTTTGAATATTATCAAATTAAGTTTATGTATAAAAGCTGTTTTTAAGTGTAAAAAAAGTTAAAAAAAATTTTTAATTGAATAATCTTTAAAAATAAATATTTTGTGCTGTAAAATATTAGTGTTCTCTTGTTATTTAGCATTTTTAAGAGTTAAAACTGCATTAAAAAAGTCATTCGGTCGTTTCGTGTTATGATAATATTTTAGGCCTTTGTGTATTGACGGTACATTAAAGTACCAAGTTAATTAATTAGCTCTAACGGATTAAATTTCTCAAAATAGAGTATTTTATTTATGTATATCCCTTAATTTTCAATGTAGTGATTAAAAAAAATATTACATGAAAAAAATTACAGTAAATCATAATGTGGTATAGATAAAGGGTTAAAGAAAATTTTAAAATATATGATGGGATTTTAAGATATTGCTTCTCCTACAAAAATTGACATACACCCATGAAATCTGATTTACAGTTACGTCAAACTATGTATAACAAAAGTTTGTTGTGAAAACATAATTGATATTCGTAAAATACTTCTTTTTATGAATGATTATTGAAAATTCCTTGAAAAACATATATAATTCTCAATTTAAATATGAATAAGTATTACTTTGATTCAGAATTACATACCAACTTTTGTTACATGCAATAAGTAGAAAAAATATCAAAGATGTATACAATAGGGGAAAAAAAGCACACGCATTTTAATTGGAGATAAACTAGTTATTTTTCTTCTGAGATAACTGAGCTTAAAGTTTTTATTTGCCATTGGGATGTTAATAAAAACGAACGTAAAAGTTAGCATAATTCCGTGTTTTTTACTGGCACTGATATTTTCTTCTTTCTATCTTTTATTTGCATCTATTTTTAATAGTTATAGTGAGATTATTAGTCCTATAGTTTGTGTGTGTGTCTATGGTACTGAAATACATCTCACCCGGAATTTCCTTTGGGGGTGAATCCATTTCATTGAAGGCATGCATTTAAATCCTTGAAAATATTCAATAGATAAACGGGACTGACAAAGCAATATGCAATTTGTTGATTGAGAAGAAATAAAAACGGAAAGGTAATCCAAAAATGCCGATATTATCTCTAGTACCACTGCAATGTAAGACTTAGCATTCAATTTGAGTGTGTATATATATATGCGCGCACACACACACCAAATCCTTAACCGTCTGAAAAAGAAGTACGAACATGAAATTTTGTTAGCATGAGAGAAACATTATTCACAGCATGAAGAGTGTAGTTATAAGAAGCAAACATTTAGGGGTTTTATGTTCCACAATTATATAAAAGGAAAAATAGTGAGTATGAAAACTTTTAAATTGAAGTTTAGTTACATTAAAATTCTTCCATTTTTGCACTTTGTTAAGTATTTTTCTTATTTATATGCAATAAAAGAATGTATCCTTTTTTGGAACATTTTGGGGGAAGAAATTGACCGCTTAAGAGGTTAAAGATCAACTCTTTAAGGATATGTGTCTATTTGAGTTAAGGATGTGTTTATCGAAGTTACACATTTGTGTCTATGGAAGTAATATATGTGTGTCTATTATTAATATAATTTTATGAATCATAAAATTTTAAAAAAATTTAAAAATCAGAAAATATTGTTTTTATTTTTAAATAAGTACTACATATTCAAAAAAATTTATCATTAGCAGTAAATTTAATGGTAAGTAATATTTTACAAAATAAGAATTTTTTTTTAGTTGGTATATAAATACTTTTAACTCCATTTGCCAATCGAAGAGAACAAGCTTGAATCTTCTTTAGGTAAACATAATAATTTTAAGCATGCAGAACTGGTTTGCTGTTATATTACTCAAAACCATTTCCCCCAAAACTTTCTTTAAAAAAGCTACACCTTACCAGCTTCGTACATAAATATCCCTGCATGTTTTCCTTTCTATCCTCTTCAAGAAATATTTCTCTAACGAGAGCAGAAACTTTCTGACAGGATAAGATAAAGCAGTTGCCGTATTATTGGACATTACAAGGTCAAAGGTAAAAAAAATACAGCATCATTATTAAGGAAAAAAGTTCTCTTCGCGATCGTCTGAAAATTATTTGCAATTAGTGAACTTTTATCCACACGTGTAAACAATCTACTGCCATTTTGTTGTTTGCAGAAAAGAACAAATAAAAATTGGAATGAAATCGCTTCTTTTTATCAGTATTATTTTCTTAAATCATTTCTGAATGTTTCAAATATTTGTTTCAATTCTAAAGATTTGAAATACTTTATTCAATTTAAAAAAGTTTTACAAAAATAATAGAGATATAACACTTTTATTAACTTTAATTTTTAGAAGACAGGGAATACTTTTTTTCATCATGAAATTCCATTTTGAAAGAAATGCATGATGGTGTCTATTAAATATAGTGTCGTAAAATATGCTTACCTTTTTTTGTAACATTAGAATATTTTAAGTGATAAATTCTAGAACTTACTTTATTTCTTTTACAGCTTTTCTTTTTCGGTGTATTAAATTAATAATTACAAAATAATAAATTAAAAATCACTAATCCAGTTAACAGTGATCCAGTACTGATTAAAAATAAGTTAAAAATTATTTAGCATTATTTCAAATATAATTGGTCATGTTCATCCAGTTTAATTTCATTGCATCATTTTACTATACTCAAAGGCTTCAAAATATCTTAGTATTGTAAGGCTAAAGTAAAAAGTAATTAATATTTTTTCCTTAATTACATGAGATACGTAACTAAACAAGAATAAAGGTATTTAACTAGACAAGAACATTACAATTAATTTTACTTATTTCCAGAAAAATAGACAAAAACTTATAAGGAGACACAACAGAATTATTTTAAGAAAACGATTTTTAATGTAATTAGGAGTTTGTTTTGAGGAAAGTCAAAATAAATGTCAAATGTAGTATTAATTTTATTATTTGCTTATTGCATCTAAAAAAAACAAATTGTTTCTTTTAGAAACTTTTTTGAATACATATCCTATTTTGTAAAATATATGTTAATATTTATCATTGAAAAATAATTGTCCAAATATTGAACGGGGTACCGTTTAGTGAACTTTTTATCCTTCCCTGTAATTTATGATTTATTAAGTTCTCTTGACAGTCTTCAAGTATACTTTTAGGAACAATTGATTGAATAAGATAATAATGTTTTAAAATTTTAAAGAAGCAGAAGATAAATTAACTCAAAGTAATAAATAGATTAGGTCGATTATGAATGTTTAGAGAAGTTTCAATTGTTGATTTCCAAACCATGAAGAATAGAATCGTAATTCAGCCAATTTATACAAAATTACCAAGCAATCTTAATAGCTTGCTAAATTTTCTATCGTAATTCATAGAATAAAACTTCTTTTTTGTGAAATAATTATAGATTTGATGCTAAAGCACTTCAACCTAAAGAAAAAAATTATAAAAATAAATTCACTTCAGAAAAAGAAGCCTATTTTAGGCTTATTCATTTTTAAGTTTTTTTATTTGAAACCTGTTTTATACAGAATAAATATTTATACTTTTAGAAAGAAATAAGTATCCTTACTCTGTATTGTCGATGGTCTTTTAAAGCTTCAGAATTATTAAAATAAGTTTCTGACCTTCTACAAATAGCAATTTTCTGGTTTTGATTTTACTGTAAATTAGAATAAAAAATTATATTTTCGTATATCATTTCTTTGAAAATTTGTTATTTTATACTATATTTTCAGCTAAAAATATTTTTCTATTTACTAATATTCATCTAGAAATCACTGAAATTTAATGTATCAGTTTTGTTTGGAACGCATTTTACAATGCTAAAACTTTTCATGAATAATGTAAATTTGCTTCAGGTGATCGAAGTCTGGTTTGCTTCTTAGGTTTCATAGATTTTAAAATTGAAAACCTAACTTTGCCAAAGAATTTTCAACTTTTTCTATATTTTGAATAAATTTAACTCTGATATCAAGCATATGTTTTCAAAAATATTCCAATAAATATTTTCTTCAAAATCTAAATATTTCCTTAAGTACAAAAAAAAAAGAAAAGAAAAGAAATAAATAAATAAAAATAAAATGTCTCTGAATCTCAAAAGTAGTGATTCATAATATTCGCGATTTCTTATAATTATAACCTTTAATGAACCGGAATAACTGTGATTTCATCATTTGCTCTTTCAAAAGTAGTACCTCATATTATATATATATATATATATATATATATATATATAACAGGGTGCATATAGGAAAGTCCCTTTAACCCGGAAATACTTGTGAACTGAGAGAGTTTCAGCTATGCAATTGAGATCACTGTACAGTAAAGCGACTACGCAGAACTTAATGCAAATGACAGCAGCGCCCCTAACGACGAAATTTGGAAGATAGGCATTGCATATCGAAGCATATTGGAAAGGGAAAGAGATAGAGCAAAATTTCCAATTAGAAACTTTTAGAACTTTAATTAATTAGTACGAAACAACATTTATTCCATACGGATGAGACAAACCGTCGCTTGATGTCCAAAAATATCCGAAAAATGAATGCACTCCATTTTGTGTGAACATTTTAAAGGAATAGATGTAGGTAAACGAAAAATTACGCACAATTTATTGTATAAAATACGTACTTACGTCTATACAATTTGATGGCATCACACAAAAAAATAGTAAATGCGAACAATCTCAAATTGGTAACAAGTTAATGTCGTGTACATTCAAAGATTTTACCATTGCTCATTGTACACATTTGTGTTTGTGAGAGTAATTCTGCATGCGCATTTCTCAACGTGAAAAATGTTTTACTGTTGAAAGTGTCTGTTATAAGGTGACATAAATCCAGTAGACTTGTGTGGGAAGTTGCATAAACCTGATCTTTCTTGTAACATCGCAGGACGAAATACAATAGCGTGAAGTTCGGCTTTTGTCCAAAACAATCTTTGAGAAAGCTTAGACTCCAGTGGTCTAGTGTGCATAGGCACAGTCATGTTGGAACCACAAGGACTGTACTGCAGACAAGGGAATATCATCAACAAAGTCGGGTATGATATCCTGTATTAGAGCTACAAGTACATGTTTTGGTTTATTGTATTTTGTAGAACTTAGGTTGCAGTAAGCTATCATTCCAGATACCTCACAAAACGTTAATGAACCAGTGCAATAAGTGTCTAGGGGATAGTCACCACGAAGTAATTTCCATCGCTCATTATTGGCATTGTGTCATCTTAGTAATCTAATACATTGAAACAGTGCCTCGTCCAACCAAACAATGTTGGACCAAAAATTAAATTGCACAAATATCTTATCATTTTTAGATATACAGGCAACATTTTATCTTATCCATGTGAACCATCTGTTGTTCCATTCTAATTTTAATTCACGCTTTAAAATTTTCTAACTGTAAAATTTCCTGTGCCTCTATTCGATTTCGATTTTCAATGCCTACCTTCCAAATTTCGTCATTAGGGACGCTTCTGTCATTTAGATTTGGTTGGGTATAGTCACTGTATTATGCTGTGATTTTCTTTGCATAGTTGTAACTCTCTCAGCTCTTAAGTATTTTCAGTTTAAAGGGACTTTCATATGTATTTTGAATGTATATATATATATATATATATATATCATGAGCACACTTCTTTGCCGTACTCCAAGTATCATTCTGCGGATCTTTTGGGGTAGGTTTTATGACAACTGTCATAAGACAGAAGAAGAATGTACCCTTTTTTGTTTATTTTTTTCTAGGTACCCAGTGTGTAGAGAGTGATAAAAACTGACCTGAAAGCTACTAGATACTCCAAGTTTTGAAACATTCTCCTTTCCTGTCTGCACAAAGTTGTCAACATGACATCCACCAAAATACAAAAGGCATTTTATGCTGTGGAATGCGCAAAAACAATGTCTGTTATCCCAGTACAACGCAACTTTCGGCGACAATTTGGGGTCGACCCACAAGACAAGAACTCAATTAAACGTTGGCATATTCAACTAACGAAAACAGGTTGCCTATTCAAAGCTAAAAGCACCGGGTGATCGCGTTCCGACAATCTTTTTTGGACACGGTGTACATATAAATAAGGATTACGTAAAATAGCTTTTTTATATTATTGAATCTTCAATGTATATATTAAATTATTATTAATAATATATACTTAGATTTAAAATAAGTATAATATATATATATATATATATATATATGTAAAGTCCTCAAAATTATCCCTCTCCTGAAATAAATCATTTATTATTTTTTTCGTATTAAAGCTTTATGATGGAGTGAATGTTACCTTGTAAACATGTGTTATAAAAACACACATTTGAGAAAAAAGTTGCATAAAAACTATTAAATGAGTTATAAAAACCAAAGCAAAAGAGAGTCTTTGTCATGAGCTTAATAACAGTATGTTTTTCCTTTCTTTTTTTTATCAACTTTAAGGAAATAAAAAGATACAAAAAGGAAGAGATTTCTAAGAAAAAAAAGATGCTTAACTTTTTTGCGATCCTTGAAAACGTTTTGTAAATTACAGAAATTTATTCTTCTGACTTAGTATTTAAACTTCCATAAATTGCATATTTAAAACTTAGATTAAAACAAATTAATCCAGTACTTCCTTTTCTTTTTAAAAATAATGAATGCATAAAGACTTTAAGAACATAGTACTTTAAATGTTTTTCTCCATATAATCTTAGGAACAAAAGAAATAAATCCTTTTCACAAACTGAAGTTAACTTTTTCCTTTTAATTCACCAATGTATGCGTTTCTATAAAAAAAAATATTTAAGACTGAGGGTTATACGAGGGATTGCCCAAAAAATAAAGAACTCATACAAAAGAATTTTAAAAAAATTACTTTTGCAGGACTACCTTTCATTAATACTAAGCTGGCTTAAGAAATTCAAAAAACATTGAAGTAGCTAACAGTGAGGTTTGAATTTTTTTTAATATTCTAAGAGAATTTGTCTTTTAATTTTTTTATAAAAATGTTATCTTCTTATTCATGAAATTAATTGAATATTTAGTTAGTTATATATTTTACTTTTCTGGCATGCACCCTAATAAAAATGACACATTGTTATATGCGTTTTGGTACCTATAGAAATACGCGTAGAGGCATAATAGGAAAAATCTATATCTATTATCTCACACAAAAAAAGTTCAATTATTTTAATAAAATATAAGCACGTATCATATCGTATAATGTTATTGGTACTTTTGAGGATCATTTAAATAAAAAATCTTTTACGCTTAGAAACCTGAATGTTATTTATAGATCAATAATGAGGAATGCGAAACCTAAAATTTAAAATAGCTCATTTTTTTCTGGGAGTGTGAAGTGTAAGATTAAAGGTATCCACATTACGTTTTTGTTTTTCTTTAATACTTACCTTGTTTTCATGTTAATGGCCTTAAATTCATACAA